>BMAU01006996.1:0-15855 GCA_019973935.1 Trichonephila clavipes | reverse complement strand
GTTTGCACAATGTGAGAAAAAAGAAACGTATTTGATAGTTTTGAATGACGTTAGTGAAATTATTTTGTAAGTTAAATATTAACAGAAAGAAAGAGGTCCTCACAATCAATAAATGTCTTTTAAATTTAACGTAAGATTGATTCTCCCATTTGAATGCAAAGTTATAATAATAGTTTCCATTAAGCAAGGCAATAATTTAAAATTTAAATACTATTTGTAGTGGATAAAAAAATATTAAAACAAATTTACAGTTCAAAAGAAAATATCAAAATACAAAATAAACTTAGTTGAAAAAGGCCACAAGTGTAGGACACCCATTTCACTAAACTTGAAGAACGGTGAATAGCTAGGAATATTATAAACCTATAACAAAACTACAGTAAAATAGATACTGAATGTATATCGAATATTTTACAAGTCTGTCAATGCAGAATTCTAAACCTTTCAAGAAAGTGTAAGAATAAGTATTATAATAATTAGTAAAAAAGGTAGTTTTAATATTTTTAAAAAAATAGAAGACAAAGTAACATTTTTATTCAACTGAGAATTACTTAAATAAATTTTAATTCTTTATAGTATTTTATTTTTTAAATATGTTGCATCTGTTAAAATATACTTAAATTTTAAATATTTAATAACTACTTATCAAATTCAAAGTTTTTATAACTTCTTCATTTATAAAAATAATTGCATTAAACTTTTTTTCCCGTTTATCGAACATTTCAAAAAATGTTCACAATTTTAATTCAACATTTAATACAGTTGTGAAATTTTGTAATCATAAAAATTTCTACTCTTCTGAACATACAACTATTTTTAAAAAGGTATATATTAGTTTTTGGGTCCTAAAAAGTTGCAAAGTGAGTGAGTGAATATTTAAGTCCCACTGTTCACTTACTCAAGAGATATCACAGCGAGAGGGGAAGGGGAATTTCCATGACAATGTGTTATGCATTTAAAAATGTTGAAGCAACGTCAGGGGGAAATAAACCTGTCTGACAGAAAAGAAGCAAAACAATTTCAAAACAGCGAATTTTAAGTTATACACTCGGAAAAAGACCGAGCAACACAGGGCTAAGCGGAGGAAGGGGGGTGGGGAGAAAGTCATTTTGAAAAAGAGTATTAGAAGTGCTGATTTTATGATGGAAAGAGAACATTTATATAAAAGTAGAGAAAGCCCGAGCAACGCTGGGCCATGCAGCTAGTTAGAAATATAATTGTAAAGAAAGTTAGCAGGATATCCATGTCCTATACATTGTTTGATAAAGTTATTAATATTTAAATAAATATTAGCTTTATCACTAACCAAAACATTATTGCGATAAATATAGTTAAAAATAATATTTCTATATATAGATATTGTAAAATTTGAATTCCAGTAAGGCACTTTAAAAATGTTAAAAAATTAAAGGTATCTCTTTTATCATAAATATTACTATGTAATTTCAAATCCTTAACATACAATGTTATGTCTAAGTAATTAGTTTTAAAAATTGGATTGTTATTAATTTTAACAAAGTTTAGGTAAGCCGGATAAAAATTAATATTGGGATTTAACTTATCATTTTTACCAAAAAAAATTAAGTCATCAATGTATCTAAAAATGTAATAGTCATTATTAATAATAGAATTATATTCATAAAAGTGTAACTATAAATAAGCCAAACTATTGCTTGCTGGGCCTCCTTGTGGCAGTCTTTTGTATTGTTTATATAATGAACCATTAAAAAAAAAAAGTTAATGTAATTTTCTTTTAAGACAAAATCTATGAGAGTTTTAAATTTGTTAAAATTAATATTAAGATTATAAATACTGTGGTTTTCTAAAATTACTTTAATAATATCATTGATATCAATGGAATTGAAAAGATCTTCAAAGTCATAACTATGAACTGAATAAATATTTTTATTTTTGAAAAAATCTATAATATCTTTACTATTTTTAATTATAGCTGTATTACATTGCTGATAAATAAAGTTTTGTAAAATATTATGAAGTAATTTGCCTGCAGTGGTAATATATGTTTTAAAACCATTTGTCACAGTTCTAAATTTAACAGGACTTTTATGGAATTTTGGTGTTAAAAATATATATAGATACTTAATTTTAGGAACACAAAAACCTAATTTTTTATAAAAAGTAATAATACGATTACCAATTTCATTATGTGACAAATCTAATTTTTTAAAAGATTCATTGTTTAAAAAGTGTTCATTAAGCATATTGTAATAATACTTACAAATCACAGCATAGTTACCAGTCTTTATCAATGTAAACTATGATAAAATTCTTTTGTAATTCACATATAAATTTTTTGTTTTATATCTTTAAAAGTAAATTCATACTGAGAATGGTAGCTAGATTTCATAAGGTCTTTTAAAATATTGTACTTATACTCATCAAATGCCTCTATAGGTAGTCCATATTTAATTGCAGATTTTGTAATAAAATTATCAATATCTTTATTAATTTGTGTTTTAACAGTATTGTTATTAGAAAGAGTTATTCTGAAACTAGTGACTTTACGCATTATATCCTTTAAAATTTTGTCATTGATTATGTCTAAGTTACCAGTAACTACATGTTTATGATGACTGTCAATAAAATCATTATAGTTTTTACATATACAGTCTTCTATGTTAATAGAAGGTGAACTATTATTGTAATTAAAGATAAATCTGCCCATCGTTTTGTTATATTTAAATGCTTTCTTAACAACCCCATTTCTAACAAGAAAAAGTGACAAATGTCTATTAAATACATTAGAAAATTTAATTTTGTCATTAAATTTAATTTTGTCATTTTGAATAATAAAATGCAGTACTCTGTAATAGGCTCATTAATTTTCTCAACATTTATTTTGAATTTATTAACCAGATAATCATAAATGTATTTAATAATGTGTACTGCATGACAAACCTTTAAAGAATTATTATTTAAGGTTTCATTTAACAATACAATTTCATTTTTATTAAGACCAAACATGAAGTATTTGATCTTCTTGATATTAAAAGTTTTTTTTTTCAAGAAATCATCAATAATAACTTTAATATTGTCCTTTAAAGATTTTTTACTAAATATATATATATATATATATATATATATATATATATATATATATATATGTAATATATATATATAATATACATATAATATGTATGTAATATACATATAATATACATATAATATATATGTAATATATATATATATTTAAGAAATTATATGTATAATTTCTTATAAAAACATGGTGAATATAATGGACTTCTAACATAAAAAAAGGATATAATGATAAAGTACAAGAAATAAACACGCTAGAATTGTATTTCAAAAATTTTTCATGAAGATTACAAAAATTCTGAAATAACTTATTTTATCTTTAATTTAGATTCTACAGAAATTTTTAAATAGACTAATGGAGCTTGAAATGGATATCACTTAATAAATTTCTACACTACGTTGTATTCAGACTTGGAGACCCAATTGTATTTTGATGCACAGCAATAAAATTATGATGACCTCATTATTACACATTGTGACATTAGTAGAATTAAATTGGAGACAGTTAACTACAAGGAAATAGTGATTCTAATTAATATATGCCTTAATGCAACTTAAGCCTTATTTTATAGCACAGACCATAAACTAGGCAGTTGTTTATTTTTTGGTGTGGAAAATGTTTTCAACACAAGTTAATAGAAGTAACCCTCCTATAACATGATAGATTTCTAGAAAATGATGTGCTGTGGGAAACGATGTTATACAAGAGCAAGAGTCAGAACGAAAAAGAGGACTGTGTTCAAACATATTTAGAACATTTTTTAAAACAATTACACATAAAGAACTAAGAAGCATACATAACAAAAGATATTATTTTCCTTTAATACGACCTTTATTTAATAAATGTCTTTCTCATCACTGCTTAGTACAACTAAATGAGAAAGTGTTTTCAATTGAACAATGTTATTTTCAGTATCTTCATTTTAGTTTTTTGCACCTTCTATCCTCTTTAAAAATCCTCAAAATACTTATGAAATATATGTTGCAGTAGTTAAAATTAATATTAAGTAACATAAAAAACTTTTAAATTCTTCTGAAAGTCATTAAAAATGCAAGACATTTTGGGTATAAATGTGTATTACTTTTAAAAATACATGTCAAAAATATAAATGTTGAAAAAAAAAAAAAAGATCTCTCACATAATAATTAATTTAAAAAGAAAAATGCATAAAAAATACAAACAAAAGCAGATCCATACTTCCCCTCAAAATTTGCTTCAGAATCCTTTTAATTAAGGAAAAAGTTTTTTAATCAGAGGCCTTTTAAATCACTTTAACTTGTAAAAAATGCACACACACACAGTAAAATTTTTAATCGATAATTTTAAAATGTTCCTATGATATTGCATAAAAATTTTAATGTCATCTTGATAGAAGACACAAAACTCAGATTATACGTCAATTAATGAGGAAATGACAGAAAAAGTTTATTATAATCAAATGAGATTTTAAAAATTCAGTCTTTTACAAAAATCTAACAAAAAAACTTTCTTGTGTAAATTATTACACATACCTTACAGAAATATAATTCCTCTTCAAAGATATAATACAATATTTAACTTTAATATTATTTAAAATGATCTATATGACTTTGTTTGAATGGAAAAATACAGCCTTTTCAATAAATTAAACTTGAAAATAATTATAAAACTTGAAAATAATTATAAAACTTGAAAACAAAAACAACCTAAAATACCTTCACATTACTATTTTGCAAAACAAATTTTTGTACGCAGTAATGTTCGCATCAAGTAAAAAAAATCATAAGGTGAAAATCTTGAATTTATCCGCGTCTTATCTGTAAACAAAAGCTGATATTTAGTTTTAAAAAGTCAGATAATTATGGATGTTAAATAGAGAATCCAGTGAAAAACTAGTAATACATACAAAGAATACAAATCTTACCCACACAGATAATAACCACTCAACTAAAGGATTCAATTTCCAAAATACCGCTAAAACTGTTTTAATTTGTACGTAAAAATTATGAAAAAATAATCAGACAAACAATTTGACATACCCACCTGCTAGAATCAAAAAGATCTTCTAAGTTAATACTTGACGGTACATTTGTCCTCTCTGAAGATAACCCAGTTTGGACCAGCATTTTCAGAAAAAATTAAATGTGCAACATTATAAACAAAAACAAAAAACGACGGAAAGACAGGTGAGTATTTAAAATTTAATAATCGAAACTGGAAACTAAGTTGAGAGTATTTTGGTACGTAAAAGCGCCACTCCCAGTTACGGTTTTGATGAAAAAAATTTACCTTACAAGCTGTAGTAGAGTTGGGAAAAAATTAATTTCAAAGGCTTGTAAGAAGTTCGCTAAATTTCGGATTACTTCTCTTTCCCTCTATTAAGAATATCATCACATTTTCTGACATGGATAACCTAAAATAGTATAAAAGTATCGATGAATATCATAAGGGATATCAATAGTCCCTTCTAGGAATTTATTATAATGTAAACATGTAACAAATCGGAAAAACGCATATTTTTTTCGATTAATATTGATCTAAGAACAAAGTTAACTTATGAAGCATATTATTGAAATACTACAAAATTTAAACGCACTCTCCATTTTCGTTTGTAGCTAAAGCTTGCACCAGGGCCGGCGCTAGCAGTTTCGCCACCCCGGGCAAAGAGGTAAAATGCCGCCCTTTCATAACAAAAATTAAAAGAAATAACCTAAACAATTTTCATGCTTAGTGGTAAAATAAAACGAGAGCAAAAAAAAAAAAAAAAAAAAATTGCTATCAATAATGTTGAAGTTTTGGTTAGCAAAAAATACAAATTTATTAATTTATGTTTTTGGCACTAAATTAAAATTAGGGTTGCACACAAAAAAAGTCATTTCTAGTGTATAATTATAAAATACAGATATTAAAAAAATACTAAAACAAATTATAGAACCACTAAGTATTAAAACTTAATTACATATTAAAAATACACTTAAACCAATAGTTAAACTTAAAAGTGTTTCTTTTTCACTTTTAATTCTGAGAATTTTTTTATAATTTCCTTAACACTAATTTCTTCAGACAGTTCTTGTTCAATGGCTATTGTTGTCAAGCCGTTTAACCGATCCTCGGTAGTTGTGGAGCGTAAAAATTTTTTAATTAATTTTAATTTGGAGAAACTCCTTTCTCCCCTTTCCACACTTATTGGGTGAGTAAGCAATATCCTTATGACTATACCGAGATCTGGAGCAAAGTCCAGATTCGATATGAATTTTAAAATCTCGATTGAGCTTTCATTTTTATTTAGCAAAGCCTAAACTGTTACTATCTCGTCTACCAGGTCCAGCACGTTTATATCCGATGAATTCCCATCAGTTAACACTGTTTCTAGATTTCTACAATTCTTTAGTTCGTCGTTTTGAGGAGTATCTTTTAAATCACAAATATTGTATAAAAATTGGAAATAGTTGCTGTGGGTACTGATCAAATCAAACCTGCATTCAAGTGCATTGATAGCTTTATCTAATGTGAAAAAATAAAACTCTGTCAAAGTAGGATCTTCTATCGGATCTTCTCGTGCCTCATAGTCGAAATTAACATTCCTTCTTCGAACTCTATGACGTGGCTGGGTGAGCTTAAAATTAGCCGGTATGTCAATTTCGTCAGCGAATTCTCGAACGTCGCAAAGCATTTCATTTAAGGCTGTGTCCAATCTAAAATCCTTGAAAAAATCTTTACGATTTTTCAAGAACTTTATAGCAGATGGCAAATCATATTCTTCTGTCTGCAAGAGCTTACTTATAGGATTGATACAATTTAAAATTATGCACCAAATTACAATGCAGCATAAGAACTTAAATTGTTTAACACAACTTAACAGTCCAGAAGCCTCAACTCTAATAGAGTTGTCAATCTTCGAATGATTGCAAACAGCAAGTAAAGCATCGTATGTGACAAATTTATACGGAACTTTATCACTAACCTTCTGAGTCGTCTTTTTTAGGGAAATTTAATTCCCTACCTATTTCCAATCAGCTCCAAAAAGAAGACAGGATTCCTTGTTATATGCAGATTAGATAAAGTATTTAAGTCAAACGGAATAGTAAAGTTAGAGCAGTAGGAGAGAGAGATTGAAGTAAGAAGTTGTAATAGTGAAATTTAGAAAGATATTATTGGAGATTTCTAGGAGGATAAAATCTCCGAAAAAGCTGACCTGAACTGCAGTGTGGTAAATATTGATTAAAGTCTCATTTTTATATTAGGAGTGAGATTAAAGTTAAATGTTCAACAGAGGAACATTATAGAATATAATTCTGGGATCTCTTATCGTGGTAATCTCTGCGTGATCGATATTCTAATTAATTGGATCATTAAATATTTAAGTTAATTTAAAGGAAAGACCCTTATTAAACCTCATAATACTATTTAGATATATTTGTTAATAAGTCTTTGATTCTATTTGGATAAGATAACCAAATAAAGAAAGTTATTTATAAAAATGGCTACTGGCTCTTATATGACCCCTACTTATTCTCGTTCTCAAAGTGAGGTCCAAGGGGACCTTCACACGTATATCCCTCCTACTTGATACCTTAGTGGTTTTAATGCATCTATTCAGCTTTCTCAACGAATTTTGTTTGAAATCATTTAGCTACTTTATAATTTTTTACTTTATCATATTTTTACTTCTGTAATGCACAGTTTGCTTCCACTTTAATTAAATAGTTTTATACTAGGAACACGCACACAACAAAAAAACCAGTTCTTATATTCTTCCAAATAAATTATTGTTCTGTGTAACAATAAAATTTTAATTAAATTCTTTTCCTGTTGTTTTTTATAAGAAACTTCTGTCATAATTTTGACATTCTTATTGTTGCCTTTTCTAAAGATTTTAAATATTGCTATAGATTGGAACCTATTATTACTAGATTTTTTTCTTAAATATACATACTAACGATTTTAAACCTTTTCACAATCAGGAAAAATACATTTTAAAGGATTTTTGAGAAATATAATAGTAAAATGAAATAGAGTAAATAAAAACTATACTGCACACTGAAAACATCGATTTTTTAATTTTTAGTGCACCAGTGTTCTACGGGACACTGATTAAGAGCCTCTCGTTTATGTCTTGGATGAGTGGTTATGTTCTGAAGTATTTTATATTTGTATTCATTGCAATTAAACAATTGAGAATTAAAGCCATTATGTCAGTGCTTCTCAAACTTTCAATACTGGCACCCCCTTTTCGATCACAACTTTTATCGCGCCCCCTTATACATTAATAATGTACTGAATGCAATAATAATGCACTTTGAGGCTAAAGTTACAATAGGTTATCTTAATTATAAATCATACAAATTAGTAACATAAGTATTAAATTTTGAAAACTACCTATAAGCAAATAAATAAATAAATAAAATAATAGGATAATTATTATGTTATTTTTCCTTTCTCTAATTTTTAAATTGAACATATTGCAAAATGCGGTGGCTGCTTAGAAGACAAAATATAGATATCTGCTAAATATAGAAAAAGAACTCAGAGGGTCCATTTCTATTTATAAGCATTCCTTATAAAAACTTTGCTTTGCGAGACAAGCCCATGGAAGTCGTTAATACTTATTAAACTTGTTCTTAATTTAATATTAATTAATTAGTTATAAAATACTCTGTGCAGCACTGATACATTAAAAGTATGTCGGCTGAAGTGCCCGCTCTTTGCACGAGTTCATTTATAAGAAAATAGAACATTATTGATATAATATCTGAATTGTAAGGAGAGCAAAGCCAAGTGCTCGACAATGTTTACAAAAATGTAAAATGATTTTTTTAAATGGTTGCTCAAATTATAATGAGTTTTAAGCGAATTGTAATTTTAAGCCTCACAGAATTAGCATTTATAATTGATGTTAAAGAATGAACAATAATATAAAATTCCGATGAAGAATAATTGTACTATTTTTAATATTTAAAGCAAAAATAATTCAACATGTTTCAATCTGGGAGCAGGTGTTCACTCGATAATGTCGAGTGGGGTTATTGAGTCACCCCAATCATTTTTTTATTATTATTTTATTGTACGCAATACAAATCATGATTCCAGTGAATAATTTAATAAAGAGAAAGTTTACTTACTTACTATCAAGGACTTTCCAATTTTTCTTTGGTAACAAATAAGCAGTTTTGCCAGAATTAACGATTTCGTAATCTGTGTGTCCTGCGCGATCACTTCCGGGTAAAAAGGATATTCATTATGATAATATGTATGTTACTGCTAAAAAATTGTGTAAAACGTTTTTCGTTATGCTTTATATGTTTGATATGTTTTTTATATGTTTGCTCATAAAAATAAGTCTTGACCAAGTAATCCTTCAAAGTGCTCTCCGTTGTTAGTTTCTTATTTTAAATTCTGCACAATCAGGTCTCACCAACACAAACAATAATGCATTCTACATACACAATCACTCCTAAATTCTCATTTAACTACACTCATAGTAACTTTTAATTTCCTAATGATTTTCATTCATCCTATTTTTCTCACTTAATTATTACAATTATGCAGCAAAGGGCTAAGAGAAAAGCTGAACCCATGTATCCACCCAGTTAATCTGGAAAGGAGTTTAAGCTTTCCTGCGAGAAGCAGATACTCCAGTAATCCATCAACTTATCTCCGTCGTTTTCCAAACATCATAAAACTCTTTTGCATAGAAAAAAGCGCAGCAGAGAAATACATTACTTACAACTTCTCTAAATGAGAAACAAACACATAAGAGAGGGGTCATAACTAACTGTACTAATAACTTAGAAGGTCAAACAGATTATAGCTATAATGTGCAGTATTTCAAAAATAATGACAGTGATGAATTTTTTATGTTCCTAAATTTTTTCGATTCTGGGTATGGGATCTGTTTTTTCTCTGACCCTCCGAGAAGTATTTTATTTTCAAATTAAACGAAAAACATGTACAAAAAAGTCCCTTCCCCAAAATTCTTGAAAATTGGGGGAAGAAAGAAAAAACGCTTAACAATTACAATGCAAATACAAAAAAAAAAAAAATAAACACTTAACAAACACAGACAAGAACACACACAGGTGCTATCTTCTAAGGAGAGTCGGGATTTACACGTTGGGCGTCACTGTGGGAACCCCCCTGGGTTCCACCCTGGACAAGATTAATATGAGGCAAAGAATCACTAAGAGCCATTTGTATAATAATAACTTGTATTTATTATCTTGATTCAAATATCAGAAACTCTAATAACATATAATATTTCTATGTTACGTATAACAAAAGGGATTTACCTTTAATATTAAATTAAATTACGAATTATGAAATGAATCAATAATTACGCGCAAGATCAAATAAGGTCTGCCGAAATCGGAGGTCCGAGAAATACACGTAACTCGAATTATTAGCTTTCATTAACTTTAACTAATTTTATTAAACTAACACTTATTTTAAGCGTAAATAAAATATATTATATCACCTGGTATATTAGCTTTCCAGAATCTTTCGTAGAATAACAGCAATAAAGCTTCACTAATGTAATCTAATGAATCCTCTAAATTTGAGGCTACTGCTGCTGGCTCAATAGCCTTCATACTTGCTAGCTTACAACGCTCTACTTAAATACCCTATCTACTTTGCATATCCCGTTCACTTTTTGGAGTTGATTGGAAATATACGCGAATTTATAATCCCCCAAAAGACGCCTAAGAATATTAGTGGAAAGGTTCCGTACAGATTCGTCACACATTGATCTCAAATTTTGTTATATGTCAGATAAAACAAATAAAAAAGTAATTGTCAAATATGTAAGGAGTAAAGTTTTCATTTATTAATGTACTAAAAATCCGAGTTAAACCATTTTTAAGTTTATAGTTTCTTTAAGTCTCAGACCCAATAAAAGCATTTATTTTGAAAAAAGATCAATTTCTTACTGCCAAATGAGCATAATAAAATCATAAAAAAACATTCAAATAAAGAGAGATTTATAACAACCTCTCCCTTCAAAACTTAGTTTTATTCTAAAATAAAAAAAATTAAGGATTATGCTGATCACATGAATTAATTAGAAGCGAGCGCCTTGCGTAGCCAAAACGTAAAGGGTTTCTTCACAAACAAATGATAGATATATGGAAATGTGGACTTTTTTTGCAGCTCACGCTAGAATTGTTTGCAGATGGCAGAATTTTTCCCCACTTACTTGACAAATACGTTATATTTTGGACACTTCACGCAATATCTTTATAAATTATAGCCTATGTTTTATTCTGATGTATAAGCTATATTACTGTAAAGTTTCATTAAAATCCATTCAGTTGTTTTTGCGTGAAAGACGGCCAAACATCCTCACAAACGTTCGCATTTATAATATATATCTAAATGTCACTGTCATTGAAAGTTTTGTCTTCAATCAAGCTCGGGGCTGCTGGAGCGTTGAGAGAAAGCAACTGAATGCGCATTGTTGGGGGACTGTTTATAATACATGAACAGAGCATCTTGAAGTGTCTACGTTTCAGTGGCGTAACGTACACCCCCGCATCACGTGGTGGGCAGGACTCTAGGGGCCCAAGGCCTGACTTACGCTAAATACGTATTTGCCCAATTTATAAAATATTAAAGGCATAATCTAACTTTCATGGGGGTGGGGTCCTAACATTCTCCATTACACCACTAGTAAATAGACAGAAATCATTACAGTGGAGTCAAAGCCATTGAGTCCTGTTACGGGGTGGAGGGGGAGGACTCTAGTGGCCCAAGGCTTGATGAACGCTAAATACGTATTTACCCAATTTATATAATATTAAATGTGAAACCTGACTTTCAAAGGGGAGGGGGTTCCTAACATTCTCCGTTACGCCACTAGCAAATAGATAGAAAATATTACAGTGGCGCCAAAGCCATTGAAATTCACACACCGCATAAAAAAATATCGCACAAAAAGAAAATCGGATAAAAAAAGAGCGCACAAAAAGGAAATCGCATAAAAAAAGACCGCACAAAAGCAGGTTCGACTGTATTTATATAGTCCCCCCAAAAAGTATAGCCTGAAAACAAATGTGCCCTATTTTAAAGAATCGGGGATACCAAGAATATTCCTTATATTCAGTTTAAAATGGTCGTCAGAAAGTATTTTATCTAATGGTTATTCATAAACGGAGCTTCGAAATCATTAATCTTATGTTGGTCATGTGAAATTTGAATGAAGCACGCCTACCATTTAGGCCTTATGATTTCAGCCATTGAAAGATATTTTCATGCAGTTATACTGCCTTCCATTTTAGAGAGAATTAGATCAACGTTTTTATAAACAGGTAATATAAATAAAATAAAAAAATAAGTCAATTCCTACTTATAGGTCAACAAATAAAATTTTTTATTTTGGATACTTTTTATTAAATAATCACAATTAATATAAATATGTATATACATATGACAGAATCTCAATAATAAGTGGCAAAATAGAAAAGGATTTTTTTTCCTTGCAATTTTTTCCATTTTTCTTTCTATATATGGTGTTGGACTGTTATTTTTGTTTTTGTTACTATTTAGTCATTAACTAAATTTAATTATTCCAATAAAAGAGTATAGTAAAAAGAAATCACATTCTCAGAAATTAGGCCATGCCAGGTGAGATTCGAAACCACGACCTTCGGATTAGAAGTCCATTGCGCTTCAGGGACACAGCAAGTTGGTTTCCTTTTATATATGGTGTTGGACTATTATTTTTGTTACTAATTCATTAATTAAATTAAATTAATGAATTAATATTTAAAAAACTGCATATTAACATCAAGTGTCTTCCACTACAAGTTTAAAAAACTGTATTTGAACTTGAGTGGATGAATTAAAAGTATTTTATGAAAATATTTGAACAAGATATATATAGGGAGAGTGTAAACTAATAGTAGGAATTGAAAAAATATGTATACAATGCTTCATGTAAAGATCTTGGTATTTACATTCTTTACCCATATATTATGTACTTTGAACTTTCCTGAAAATACATCGGATAATATTTTCATTCTTTTTAGAACTTAAAATTAGTAGTAGAACTGTTTTATATTCTCTTAAATCAATACAGATTGATATATGGTGTGTTTTGGAACATGCAACCCTTCTAGCTATTAAGATTGCTGAAACACACATACAATTTTAATTTTAAAACTCAATCATTTCTAATCAGTTACTTGAATCAGTTGCAAAACGTATTGTTATAAAAGTAAGCTGCAACAAATCCGACCAGAAAACAGCATGTTACAGGGAAGTGATTAGCAACGGCTGTTGACACTTGCCCGGATATTAAAGTTCCCCTCTATGGATAAAAACACCATTTGTTTCCCCGTCTACGGAAACCAGGCCGATTATCGGGATATTTAATCCTGTTTTTCTGTTCTCATTTAGTCCTAAGCCATGTCAGAATACTCTCCTTAATGCAGTGAAGACAGTGGGCTAAAAAGAGAATCACAGTAATTTTCAATGTTTGTAAAAATTGTTCAACTAGTTAGTATTTTTGAACACATATTTACATCTATTGTTGAAATACATTATCATTGTCTAATCATGGCATACAGGAATTAACACTCAAATTAGAGATGCAAAATAATAATTAAATAATAAAGAATCATTTGTGAAGAATTTGAATTTTTTTTGCTCTAAGTATAGTAGAACCTGTTTATGTGCAGTTCTTTTCAATGCGATTTTATTTTTGTGCGATTTCTTCTTTGCGATCTTTTTTTTATGAGGTGTATGAATTTCAACGGCTTTGGTGCCACTGTAATGCTATCTATCAATGTCGTAACAATGTGGCGTAACAAAGAATGTTAGGGCCCTCTTGCAAAGTCAGGTTTTGCCTTTAGTATTTTATAAATTAGGTAAATACGTACTCGGTGTCAGCCATGCCTTGTGCCCCCCTAGAGTTCATTGTTTACGAAAGTGTACGTTAGGCAACTACAATGTACATATATACACTTTAAGATGATGTATTCATTTGTTATAAACAGTCTCCCGACAATGCGCGTTCAGTTGCTTTCTCACAACGCGCCAACAGCTCGCGCTTGATTGAAGACAAAACTTTCAATGACATGGACATTATCAATAATTTGATAGATTATAAAGACGAAGAAGAAGAACCGGATTCTTTGAGAGCGGATAAAATATATGCAGGGATCCAGCTTTCCAACAAATTGAAAATGCATTTTCTTAAAATGTATACCAATTCTTAAAGGAGCATGAAATTTGAAAAGGATCTTCGATCATGTATATCTGGTTATCGTGACAGTTACAAGCAACTGACCAATCGACCTTCGTCACAAAAACTTATCTTTTACCTTATGTGGTGCCGAAAAATAAATCAATTTAAATTGCATCTTTGAGTGACGAAGCGATTTTGAACTAATTCATCATAAGTAGATGAGCGCTTTGGATTACGATGAGTAACAGGGAATTATGTATGCGCATTCTGAAAACTTCTCCATGTATACAAAGTGAAACTAAATGTTTTAAAAATTCCTCCATGTGTGTGTAATTTAATTATTTATTTTGTTATGTATGTATTTTCTCATAAATTACGTAAATAATTGGCGTATTTTCCAAGTGCTACTTTTTTCTATATGCGGTCCTTCTCCAACGCATAGAAAAAAATTTCTGTAGTATTTCGACAAATTTGTTTGTTATATGTAAGAATTTATGAAATTTTCGAATATTTTTTTGTGCGGTTATTTCTATGCGGTCCCTATCTACTGCACAAAGGCAGGTTCTACTGAATATGTTTCTTTTATTTGTGAAGAATTTAAATAAGATCATATACACGTAATGAACGTAATTTTTTTCCATTTTCATTTTCGATTTCAGTAATACATGATATGCATGACAAATAGGAAGAGTAGGCTCTTCCTATTTCTAAAAAGCAAAGTTTATAAGAATATTCTGTATGATACTTAACCGAATCTACACATGTAGACATTTAACTTTAAAACTCTGTGTTACCTGATTGAAATGTTGTGTAAAGTTTAGTCTTTCCAGGAAGTTAATTTGTTTTATGCTAGTTGAAAGAAGAAAAATATACTTCAAGAAATGAAATGCTCAGATTAAGAAGAATAAATAAAATTGGCAACAAAAAATTATGATTCACCAGCTTTTTCCCATTTACACGGAAGAATCTCTTATCTTTTTTAAACTCTCTTTTTATCTCTTAAACTCTTATCTTTTAAACTTTTTTTTTATCTTTCATTAAAATCAGAAAAACTTACAGTAACTTCTTGATATAATGTGTACAAAAGACATAAATGTATCTGTGTTGCTATATTTGAATGTTTGAGAAATTTTGTCTTCAAACTACACCAATTTGTTTTACAACCATTTTTCATTTATTCCTGTTTTAAGGTATCCGACAACGTTCGAAACCGTGATTTTAAAAAACTTTTAAATAACCTAATAACTTTTTTTAAATAACCTTTTTTCAAAATGTTCTCCTTTTGTGAAAAATGCTTCTATTATAATAATATTTTGCCTGTATATAGCTTAGACCTCTGTATAGAGGCTCAACTATGAGTTTTGAAAAATTCACATTCTTTTCAGAGTTACAACCCATTGAAATAATTATCGGCGTTTTTTTCTTAAAATTTCTCCCCTCTGTTGTCTTAAAACATGGATAAACCCACTTCTAAGTTTTAGATTTCAAAATTCTAGTTGAGCCTCTGTACAGAGGTCTGAGCTATATACAAGCAAAATATTATTATAATAGAAGCTGTTGGCGCATGCGCGCCAACGTCATGCCCATAAATGCAAATATGCTTCCTTGCCGCGCGGTGCCGGCAGTTGAGGAC
>BMAU01006992.1:27500-81696 GCA_019973935.1 Trichonephila clavipes | reverse complement strand
TTTCTGAAATGATTGTCTTTAAAAACATTTTTTTCTGAAGAACTCGAATCTAGACAGGCGATTTTTGTATCATCGTAGTCTAGTTGGCATCGGACCCAATTTCTGAAGAAATGCTTGTTAACAATTCGCGATATTTTCCAGTGGCGTTACAATAGCAATATTTATGATTTGTGATTATTCATAGTCACAGCGCTGACGCTCATAAATTTGTCTCCGCCGCTTGGGAATACAGGCGAAAAGAAAAAGTACTCTGAACTCATATAAATTTTTTCCCTCTTCTAATTTTAATTACGAGTGAAGGAGGAGTCGGTGGAAATGAATAAAAATATCAAAAATAAAAAAAGTGAATAATCATAGGAGATGGATAACTTAGTGTAATCAATCTCCTTAATGAGATTTAAGAACAATAAACCCGCATCTGAGATTAGTTTTGGGTGCAATTTTTTCCCCCCACAAAACGCGAGCAAAGTCACAGCGACTCAACAGATCGAAGAAATGTTGGACCGTTTCCACGTTTCAGATGACAACTAAAAAATGTGTGCTAGATTTTGTACTTCTTTTCTTCTCTCGTTGAAACATTGATAGAGAATTTTTTAGCGTTTAAATCTCTGTAGAGATCATTGCTCTTTACAGTGACATGTAGAGGAAACAATGTAAACTATGCAAAAACGATAAAAAAAATTAAAAAACAAAAAAAACTGTAATACTCGCCCTCGAATTTTTTGAAATATAACTCACATTCAGTTCCTACTTCGCACTGGTATTTTTTAAACAGTATCAATAAGAAAAGGAAATATTTTTGACATTGAAAAACGGAGCTTTGCTTAGAAATCAGACATGTGATAGCTTGAAAAATAAATAAAATTATTTGAATAGAATGTGTCATTGTTTGAACTATTTAAGGAAAAAAACTGTGTGGTTCTTACATTCTACTGATTACTAAAAGATATTTCTATAAAGACAGAACAATTAGATACGAAATTATAACCTATCTACCAATAAGGAAATATGTAAATGTGTTTCAATATCTGAAGATCCATCTTCAGGTTTAATACTTAGCAGCATGTTATTTCTAATACTAATGGGAAATCAGCAGTTACAGCTTCTATTCAAATCTTTGTTTTGATTCCAACTAATCATAACTAATTAATGTGAAGTGATTTTAATCATCTTGGGAAAATTGATCATTGATAAACGAGTGGTTTTTAAGTATGCAGTTTTATGTGAATAATAATAAATAAACTCACAAAGGGCAAACGAAACCATAAAGTGATTTTTAACATTTTTTGTACATGAAAAAATAATATTTGTGAAGAAATACTACTTTAACAAGATGTCTTTTAAAATCATTGTAAGATGAATAAACAGACAAATAAAAAATATAAGGTATTATTAATAAAGTGTATTGGGTTTTTTAGCTAAGCAATTAGCAATTTTTTAAGCTAATTATATTGCAATTTTTCTTAAATTTACATATTCGGTTAAAGTTTGGAAACCATTTTATTAATGGGACTTGGTACCCCCAAAATTACAGACCTATCGTTTATTTTTTATTTTTATTTAATCTTATTTTTTGCATTATTATCTTACGACTGATATATTACTTGTGCATGTCTAAAAGTTAGAAGTTGAATAAAACTTCATTTTAAAACAAATTAAGCAATTCAGCCACACCCCCTTTTTAGGAAAAAAAGCTAAAATAAGCTTTTAGATAAAAAAAAAATCTATTTTCTTAAGAGAAATAATAACTATAAAAAAGAATGTGTAATATATATAAAGCAGAATATTACCTAGGCAATACAATAATGTCATTTTTTTCTTTGTGAAATGTGTGCGTGTACAATTTTTGAATTAAGGTATTTTATAATAATTATTTCATAATTTCAGTTCTTATTCCTGATATATTTTTCATAGAAATGTAATACTTCATTATTATAAGAAGAGAAAAGCTAACATTTCTGTCGTGACAGAAAAAAAAAATTTTAACATTTTTCTTGAATTTTCTTGTGCATTTAATACTCTTTAAAAATTGGTCATATATAAAAATGTAAGGGTGGAAAAATATGAAAATGCAATTATTTTGACGAAAAATATATGACTAATATCTTAAAGTGGTATTTGAAGTTTATTTAAGCTTATTATAATTATTTTTTCACAATTATATACTTTAAAGTGGTTTTTCTCAGTTTGTGTTTTTCGAAACATTAGTGCATTCAAAATACTACTCCTTCCACAATTATTTACCATTCACTTCCATTTTTTCCTGCGTGTTATATATAAAGCATGTAATAAAATTAGAGATCCATTTTGCTGTAAACTAAATGCTATTTTTTTAAAAAAAAATAAAATGTAAGACATATTGGCTTTTTCGTTGATTTTTAGCATGCATATCAACATTTTTTTTTCGAAAACAAATAAAGTTATTATAAAATCGATCCCTAAAGTTGTTTAGAACACTCATAAAAATGTTACAAAAAAATTCAGGTCAAAGAATTAATAATTACAGAAGGAGTAGAGTTTTGAATTTTTCCAAATTTTCTACAAAAAATTTAAATTTTTAAAATTGTGTAAATAATATTTGAAAAATTTCATCTCGTATAATTTTCTTGAATATATATATATATATATATATATATATATATATATATATATATATATATATAGGAACATTATATAAAATGCTGAAATATAATTTTTAAATACATAAATAAAGAAATTTGTTCAAAGGGTACCAAGTTCTCTTAATATTGATTAGAATAATTATAACCGTTTAACAGTTAAATAATGTATGTTGATATAAAACTAATGAGACTCTTCTTTATGTAAATTAAAGCTTTTTATTTCATTCCACTATTTTTAACACAATTCTGAGCTTGATACCTTTTAACTATAATAACTATTAGCCATGATATCATGGCTAATAGTTATTAAACTACCGTAGGATTTTATAAGGTGCTAAATATTTTTGAAACTGTAATTATGTGTAGCATTTGTTTCATAACTATTTTTAAAGGTCCTTTTTGCAAATCAAATTTAAGCTTGTCAGTGTTGTTGGTTTGTATCACTTAAGTTTTTTCGATATCTTTACTGCTATAATATTTAATATAGTAGCAGAGAAAATAATAATTAATCTTTATTAAAATATATAAGATAATTAATTATTGTCCCTCCCTTTATTTTTACACATACAAATTTGAAATATTTATTCCAATCAAGAAATCTTTTACTCAATTTTTATGGGTTTTTTTTCATGAATTCTTTTATTTGAGGTGTATCAGCATTAGAATTGTGCATCTCAGTATACTTAGGGGGAAAATAAAAGTTGATTAGAAGTACCTAATATTTTGCAAATCATGTAAAATTGCCTGAGATTTAATCAACTTTTGCTGTTACAAAATCAGGTATTTTTCCATTTCGCCGGCACAAATCTCACCAAGCAGGCTTTATTGGCGACAACACACAATATACACATGAATAAAAGTTAGTTCTCATTGGTTTTTCCTCTATTTTTGATGCATTATTTAAAAGTCGTTCTGATAAGAAAAGACCACTACTTGTTTTTAAAATGTAATGATGAAAGGTTACCAGCAGAATTATTCCGTTTGTCGTCGGTTGTATCATTTTTGGCGGTTTTATCGCTTTTGCCGGTGAAACAGAAAAGTACCCAAAATTTGTTGTTTACTGTATTTGTAAGTAATATCATTTTCATAAGTAACATGTTTGTAAATAAAATTTTAAAAGTAATATATCATCATAAACTGAATTACCATAAATCCCAAAAAGCAAAGCAAAAAATTGTATATATATATGAGGAAAGCTAAATTACTTCTTAAGCAAAATTCTACTTCCTATTTAATATTTATTTCTTCACCGTACATATATTCGTATAATAAAATCAAACAGCCTTTACTTCTCAGAACGGGTCATCAAAACTTCAGGCTCAAATTCTATTTCATTTCCTTTTATAGTTCGTGGGCCGAAGTTTCCCACGCCTTACCCTCCATTCGAAACCTAAACTAAAAGATGATGATTTAACAGTTACTGAAATAAATATACAGTGCAGTTCAAAATCATGGACTATTGACGTTGGTTTGCAATGCTGAAAAGGTTGTTGAAAGCTATCGTCATGAATGAATATAAAACAGTTCCCTGAAAAGTTTCCATACTTCCTTCGAAATTTTACAGATTAAAAAGCCGACAGGGTCAATGTTCTTGCAAATGTTTTTTTGATTTTGTTTTAAAGACTTATGAATTTGAAAATATTCTCGAAAAAAATATATTTTAAAGCATACTCAAATATGCCAATTGTCACAAAAATGCTGTAGATAAATATTATGGATTCCGAACGACGTATTTCTATGCTGGAGTGCAGGGTTGCGGTGATTGAAAACGATGCTCTGACGGCGAAAAGTAGCGCACTTAAATTAATTTTTTCTTATGACGAAACTAATTATACTTAAGAATTATAGAAAATAAATATTAAATGGGAAGTGTAGAGAGAGTTTTGCTTAAGTTATATTTTAAATATCCTGTCTTATATATATGTATATAAAGAGAGAGATGAAGAGATAAATCTATAGAATATATATATAGTTTTAATTCTCTCACTCTTTTTTTTTTTTTTGTTGGTATTTTTCCGTTTTGCCGGTGCAAGTATTATTAAAAATACGTTACTCATAAGAAAATATCATGACTTGCTTTGAAAATGTGGTGGTATAAGGTTATTCTGTTTGGCGTTGGTTGTAGCATTTTTGGCGATTTTATCGCTTGCGCCGGCGAAACGAAAAAGTACTCTCTTTTTTGTTGTCTCATAGTAAAAATATATTCTAGAAAATTAAGAGAAAACACACGCACACACGCACGCATACACACATGCACGCATACACACACACGCACGCATGCACAACACACGCACGCATACACACACGCACACACACACTATAGAGATTAATTTTAAGCATTTCTTACATATTTTTGTAAAAACATGTTATGAATGATATTTCTTTTCTCTTAGTTTTTTGAGTTACTTTTTTAATGGAAAGTATTATAAAAGAAAACTATAGAAGTTCATGAATATTAATTTTAGATCACAATGCGTGTTTTTATCAAAAAGATTGACTTATCAGGTTACAATAAAAAATTGATACTTTTCCATTTCGCCGGTGCAAATCACGCCAAGCAGGCTTTCTTAGCGGCAACACATGCTATGTATATGTATCATGAAAAAGACGTTATTGATAAGAAAAGACTGCGCCTTGTTTTAAAAATAAGATGGTAAAAGGTGTTACTGTCTGATTATTCCTTTGGCATCGATTGTACTATTTTTGGCGACTTTATCGCTTGTGCCGGTGAATGGAAAAGTGTTGAAAAATTCCGTCTGTAATAGGCTAAATTGTTTTGAAATAATTTAAGCCACATTTTGTTGCTGAGTCACGATTTTCTCTAAAAAGACTTGCTCGTGTATTACTTTATCTCTTAATATAATTTTTTAATTAAAATATTCTTTTTATCTTTCTATTTAAGTATTTTTTGTCAATTAAGAAAGTAAGTTTTACTATATTGTAATCATTTGCTCTTTGTATGATTTAGAAGAAAAAAATGATGATAAACTTTGAATTTTTCTTTAAAGTAACTGTCTTTATTTGTATAATTCTTTTCTTATGGTTAGAATATGAGATGGAGTGGTATTCAAATTAAAACTTTTTCTGTGTTCAATAGTTATACGATTGTTCATGCTAAGGTTTTGTCATTTACACTTGTTTATATGATAAATTGAGGAACAATCATAAAATTATCGATCACTTTCGTCCAACAATAAGGCAATCTCAATGAAATTTGAATATGTTGGTAACTAAAAGGAGTTCTCTAAACGATATTGCATTATGAAAAATAGTATCGATACATTCAGAATACGTCATTTGCGAGGAGCATAAAAATGGATGTCTCAGAGCAGGGCGGCAATTATCGGTACGTGTCTGAGATTAAAAATCTGGTACAGAGAAACTGTAGCAATGAGACCTCCAGGCATCATTTTACCGAAGAACTGCGATGGAGCCCTATTGGGAAGCTAGAGGCAAGGCAAAGTCAGATAGATGTGGCTAGATGGCTAAATGTGAGTCCGTCTGTGATTCATAGACTTCGGCAACAATTTCTAACCATGGGTTCGGTATACAGGAGGTTCAGTCAAGGACAACCACGCGCTACCACGAATATCGATAACCGATTTTTGTCATTATGCGAACAAAGAAATGGAACCGCAACTCCAGCTACCTCAGATCCTCTCTCGCTGCAAGCTCTGGAAGGTTGGTATCAAGGTCAACCGTGCATCTAAGACTTCACGAACGTGGTCTTTATGCGAGACGGTCAACTATTTGTGTCCCGCTCACGTTATGCTGTACATGTTAACGTTTGCAGGGGGCACTTCAACATGTCCACTGGACGCATGGTCAATGGAGGGCTATTCTCTTTACGGATGAGTCAAGGTTTAGATTCGTAAGCGATAGTAGGCGTATTTTCATTTGGAGAGAACCTGTGACTCGTTTTCATTCATGACATATCCTTGAAAGAGATGCATACAGATCAGGCAGTGCCTGTGTTAGGGGTGGTATCTCTTTGAGTGAACGCACAGACATCCATGTCTTTTTCCATGGAAATGGTAAGGCTCAGACCTATAGAGATGGCATCCTGAATGCTTATGTGAGCCCTTATGCCGGTGTAATAGGTGATGCTTTCGTGTTACAGAATGGTAATGCGAGACCACACAGGGCTCAACTCCGTGGATGCCTATCTTGATTAGGAAACAATTCAGTACATGCAGTTGCCAGTTTGATCTCCCGACCGTAACCCTATCGAGCATGCTCGGGACTCTCTAGGACGACGTGCAGCTGTTATCAATCCTCCTCCAAGGACCCTATCCCATTTTTGCCTTGGAAGAGCAATGACTCGTACATCCTTCTGAATTAATCGACAACATAATTGAGAGCATCATATATTGCTTCTCTGGGGGATCATATCTCATACTAAAGGTACTTTTCCTGTACCAAACTGATATATCCGATTTGCTCGCACATCCGACTATATACATATGCTAATTTCTATAACATCATAATTGTCTGGGGATTTCTTTTTATGATATTTTATACCTTCCTATGTGTTGTATAATGTACATAAGTTTCATTAAATATTCAGAGCATAACTTTTTAAGTTATCGTCATTTTTGTGATTTTTCTTAAATTTATAATGTATTAAATGTTGTTATCACTATTGAGAAATTATCTCCCGAGAAAAATTGTGAATATGTAGCCTATAAATATTTTATTGACAAATAATTTAAGTTAGTGATTTCAAAATTGGCAATTTAAAAAGGAAGAATGAGAGAGTACTTTTTAAAACTGGAATTGTGTGTGAGTATGTATCTTGCTTAATTTATTGATATATTGTTTATTAAAATCTCATTTTGAAGTTAGTCTAGAGATATTTCTTACATTCTTCGTATTTTTGAAATTCGTAAAAATGACAAGGATGACGCCTAACTTACAATCATACTCCAAACTTCCTAGTGAATTTATTGAATTTTTTTTAGAAAAAATGGAATTATTGAAATGTTTTAAAATTTGATATTTTGGTAAATGATAAATTAAATACCGGACTTACAGTGAACAATCTTTTTTTTTTTAAAAAAAAAAGAAAAAATTCTTATAGATTTATTTTTTGGTAACTTTTATTTGGGGAAATTAGCAAAACTCTTCAGAGCTCCTTTTTTAAAATAAATGTTCTTTAAATCCAATTTTAAAAATCAAATGAGCAGTTCTGAAAAAAAAAGCTATTTAATGATTTTTTTAGGAACTTCTTTGTTAAAGCTGCAATTTAGCCTCTTTACGACTACACAGTAGCCAACAAATTTCAAAAGTACCGAAAAAATTTTTTGGCATTTTCATGTGCCCTATATCATTGGGAAGCTTGCCACCAAATTTCATATTTGATTACAAATTAGTCTTTAAAATATTTGAAGTTTTCTGAGCTTAGGTTTTGCTTTCAGTTTAATTTTAAAGACTTTTCCCACTTTTACATTGAATTAATTAAAAATAATTTGGAGTCCAATAAACTCTTTCAGTGTGAAATTGTTATTAATTTGAATTTTCATTACTAAAATCATTTCTGCTTAATTATAATTCGAATTTTTTGGGTTCTCATAATTACTTAATTAAGATTGATTTCAAAACCAATTTTTGTTTTTAAAAAAATAGTTTATTTAATTTAGGAGGTTTTTACAGTTATTTTTTTCTGTTGAGAAAATGCCGCGACCAAAATTTTCTCAGGTTTCTATGAGAAACAATACTTGGAAGAGATTGAATACTGCTGAAAATGATATATCTAAAAACCTGCCCTTCGCCAATACTGCAATAAGATTTCCGAATGCAAGTACTCTGACAACAAGTATTGCAGATATAACTGAATATTTCCATGATGTACCTAACCACATTGTAGTGAACATATAGTTGTACTATACCATGGTGTTAGAGAATTTTTTCTGGGAGATTTTCAAACTTGCTAAACTTCTCCAATTTAAAACTAAAAAAATTCAATTCTATGTACAAACCCGATAATTTTTAGCTTAAGTTAGTATTATTTATTATGCTGAACATAAATGTTTTGTGTTTCAAAACTTTTGTGAAAATATTTTGTTAAGATTAGGCTGAATAACTCGTCGTCGTAAGAAACACTATCAATATATATATATATATATATATATATATATATATATATATAGAATTAAAAATGTTTTCAGTCACAGTTAACTGAAGTAATGTTTTGATGTAGAACATAAGAGTTGAAAAATAACACATTAGAACTTTTTGTTCACTACAATGCAGTTAAGTAGATCATTGAAATATTCAGTTTTATCTGCAATACTCGTAGTCAGAATACTACCATTCGGAAATCTTATTGCAATATCAGCGAAGGGCAGGTTTTAAGATATATCATTTTCAGTAGTATTCAATTTCTTCTAAGTATTGTTTCCAATAGCAAACTGAGAAAGTTTTGGGCGTGTCATTTTCTCAACAAAAAAAAATTAATGAAAACCTCCTAATTTATATAAACCATGTTTTAAAATCAGAAATTGGTTTTGAAATCAATCTTAATTAAGTAATTATGAGAACTCAAAAAACTCAAAATATAATCAAGCAGAAATGATTTTAGTAATGAAAATTCAAATTAATAACAATTTCACACTGAAAAAGTTTATTGAAGTCACAAATATTTCTAATTAATTCAATTTAAAAGTGAAAAAAGGCTTTAAAATGAAACTGATAGCAAAACCTAAGCTCAGAAAACTTCAAATATTTTAAAGACTAATTTGTGATCAAATCCGAAATTTGGTGGCAAGCTTTTAGAAAGATAAAGCTGTACAGGCATTGTAGGTTTTTGTTTTATGCCTTTACAAACTTTAAATGCGTTATTCTCAGACTTTTAATTTTGAAGATATAGGTGTTTTTTAATCCCTAAGGTGTTTTTTCTGTTTAAGATAGAGTCTTCAAATTTTTTTGTAGATACTTGCAAACGTATGTTCTATAAAAGTCAGTATAGTTTTAGATCTGAGATCTCTAGTTAATTTTTTTAAAAATGCTTAAGTTAATATTTTGAAAATTTTCGTGTTGTTTCTATGTTTAGCTAGAAAAACAATTATTAAAAATCAACAAGTGAACACAGATTTTCATATCTATTGTAACTTTTGTTTGCAATTATCTAAGAAACATAAATCACTTAAAATGAATACAAAATTTTAAAAATTGAGCATTTTATAACAGCTTGAAAAATTAAATTTTTTTAAATTTTTTAAAATTGTAAAATAATGGCTTGTGTGAAATTAATGTTTACTTTCAGAATCAACTTGGAAATATATATTGAATATAAAACACAAATTATTTTACTGTTACTGTACAGTAAAATAATTTATGTTTTAGGTCCAAAACTTTTATTTTTGAAAAAGGGCCAGTCTTAAAAGAAAAACCAGATTTCTCAAAATTTCTCTAATAGTAAAAAATGTAGAACTTTCTTCTTTTTACACTACTGCTCTTCAAAATTGCTACACCAAGAAGGCGACATGCTACAAACGTGAAATTTAAAAGACAAGAAGTAAGTGCTGTGATATGCAAATGATTAGTTTTTCAGCTCATTCAGAAAAAGCAGGCGCCGGTAGCGACACCTACAATGTGTTTAAATGAGGAAATTGTTCAGCCGGTTTCACATTCACGAATTGAATTTGAATGTTGTTACCTGCTGAAAATTTGTTGTGATGCCTCGTGTAAGAAGCAGAAATGCGTACCAGCTCGTTTTTGACTTTGATAAAGGACGAATTATAGCGTACCGGAAATGCGGCTTATCGTATCACAGTTTTGCTGCTTGCATAGGTCGAGATCCAATGACTGTTAGCAGAATATGGAATCAAAGGGCTCAGGATGGTAACCGGAATGCCGTGCTGGATCTCAATGGCTCCCTATCACTAGCAGCTGAGAAGACAGGCATGTTACCCGCATGACCTTAGTGGATCGTGTAGCCACGTCAGGTGCCCCGAGTCAAGAATTGGGGTCATTTGCAAGACAACAGTTCAATGACTTTCTGCTCGGAGACCATAGCTGCGGCTACCCTTGACGCTGCATCACAGACAGGAGCTTCTTCAATGGTGTGATCAACGTCGAACCTTATGCATGAATGGCGAGACGTCATATTTTTGGATAAATCGATGTTCAGTTTACAGCATCAAGATAGTCGCATTTATGTTTGGCGGCATCGTGGTGCACGCACATTAGCAGCGTGTACTCTTCATCGTCATTCTGGCCCATCACCTGGTGTGATGGCAGGGGTGTCATTTGATACACGTCTCGGTCACCTCTTTTTTGCATTGACGGCAATTTATATTTCTAGTGTGTTGCGACCCGTGGCTCTACCCTTTATTTGAGCCATGTGAAACCCTTCGTTTCAGTAGAATAATGCACGCCCGCATGTTTTCGGTATTGTCCGTACCTTTTTTGGTACGGAAAATGTTCGGCTGTTCCCCTCACCTGCACGTTCCCCAGATCTCTCACCAACAGAAAACGTCTGATCTATGGTTGTCGAGAGACTGGCTCGTTCCCATACGCCAGTCTTTACGATTGATACGCTGTGGCATCGTGTTGAAGTACATGGGCATCTGCACTTGTACATGCCATCGGATTTCTGTTAAACTCAATGCCCAGGTGTATAAGTGCTGTTATTATTTCCTGAGGTAGTTGTTTTAATTACTGATTTCTTAGGATCTATGCACCTAAATTTCTTGAAAATTTAATCTCTCTCTCTCTATCTCTCTCTCACTTGTCATTTCCAATATAATATATTTGTCCAATAAGTATGATTTTGTTACCTGCATTTCTTCCTTAATGACCAGTAGTGTACTATTTTGATTGCATGATATAATAATTCTTGATTAATTACTGGAAACTAATTCCTAATTTAAATTAAGAAAACTCCTAGCCGAGGGACCGTGCGCATTATGCGGGCGCATATTTTACCTTGTCTTACAAAAATCGGTAGGTCTGTACAGCGCACCGTTCTGTCACACTGACTTCTTTCACGTGGAGTGTTTGCGTGCGTTCGTCGAAAACAGAAAATGTTCGAAAACACGGATCAGCGAATCTGTATCAAGTTTTGCTTTAAGCTCGGTAAAACGGGCACCGAAACCTACGAGATGATGAAAACAGCATTTGGAGATGAGTCGTGCTCGGGTTTTCAAGTGGTTCCGGCCATTCAAAGAGGGTCGTCAATCAGTGAACAGTGATTCCCATTCTGGACGCCCGTCCACCTCTCGCAATGAGGACAAGATAGCACAAGTGAAGGCTATAGTGAACTCTGATCGTCGTTTAACAGTCCGAGAAATTGCACAGGAGTGTCACATTTCCGTAGGATCATGTGATGAAATTTTGAGAAAGGACTTGAACATGCTCCAAGTGTCTGCAAAGTTTGGGCCGCGTCTCCTCACTGAGGATCAGCAATTCCAACGACTGGCAACCTCTCTTTCCTAAGATCAAGAACACCTTAAAAGGACACCGGTTTCAGGACATTGAAACCATAAAAAAGAATTCGTCACAGCAGCTTCAGGCCATCCCAAAGTCTGAGTTCCAGAAATGTTTCGATGACTGGAAACATCGTTGGGCCAAGTGTGTTACAGCCAATGGAGCATATTTCGAAAGAGATTGACTCAAAACCTGTTTATGTATGTAGGTTTTTGCATAATAAATTCAGTCTCGATACTTTCTGAACAGCCCTCGTATATATAGCTTATTTATATTTAAGCATACGATATGTTGCACATAAGTTACCAATGAAGAATGTATTACATAGATAGAACTCTCTCGGATAAATGCTTTGTTTTCTCGCGATAGATTATTTAATATTTATTTTGCTTCAGTGTTTTTAGTCTGTCTAGAACAGGGGTCGGCAACCTATGACATGCGAGCCACATGTAGTGACACACAATTCTTAGTGACTTTCTGCACTACTCTACAAATCTGTCATTTTTGAGTGGATGTAAATTGATAAATTTGCAACGGACCTTATTTAAAAAACATCTTTAGAATTATGGACATTTACGGAATTACGAAAAAATCTGGAAGGTAACTCTTAAGGTAAATTTACAGCTATTCTGTAAATTATTTAATATCATTACAGGAGAGATTTAATTGTTTAAAGAAAGAAAATTGGATGTACTCTGCTTTTCGCTTTTGATTCTACATATCTTAAGTAAAAAATATCTTTCCTCATATGAAAAATGTGAGTCAATACAAAGTTGGAAATAAAATGATATAATTATAATTCGTTACATAATAAATTTCGCATGACTGGAAGTATAAATGATTTTATAATTATTAAGTAATAATGAAATAATATATAGCGATTAAAATATTAGCTTAAAAGTCGATAAAAATGCAACATCTATTTTGGATATAAATTTTATTGCAAATGAGGAAGGGGGAGTGTGATTTATGATACAATAATGACAACTTCGAGATGTTTAAAATAGCTATTATTTAAGCCAGAAATGCTTTCATTTTAAATACTGAACTCACTTGAATCTTTCAATGCTGGCTTTTTCTATGTAATGAAGTGTTTTGGGGAAAAAATGATATTTTTTTCTGCAGAATTAAGCATCAAGAGAAATCCATTTACGCATGAATGCACAAACGATTTGTGTCCTTACAGATGTGGTAACAATTCACATACAAGCACAAGGAATAGAAAAAGAGATTTTTGAATTTTATATCTTCTTTTTGTTGGAATAATATTTATAAGATACCCAGAAAATTCAAAAAGTATGTATAAATTTTAGGCACTTCATTTGTTTATTTTTAACTCTCACTTAAAATGTTTGCTAACGTGTTGTATATATTCTCAGTTTTTCTAATAGCTAGACTTTGAGCCCAAAACAGTTAACAAAGGATCATTTAGAATGAATCAGTTATCAAAGTAATTAAGAATGAATTACCTTTAATCAATTTCTGCTCAGAAAAAGTTTTACAAGTGCTTCTATTAACACCTTAAACGATCCATTTTTTTTTTTTTGCCTAAAATGATCTAAAAATAGGCACATTTTATAATTGTCTATTCCTACGCCTAATACTTATAACACAATACGAAAATGGACAAATTATATTTTAATTTTCAATTTTAAAGTTTTCATAATATTTTTTAATTTATAATTGTGGAACACAAAAACCCTTGAATGTTTGCTTTGTATAAGTACACTCTGCACACATTATAAAGAATTCTTCATATATCTTAAAAGAATATATATATATATATATTCCTCTCTATATATTTATATCATACTTACAAAAAAATTTCATGTTGGTACCGCTTTTTCAAACGATTGAGGATTTTGTGTGTGTGTGCATTTTTATATGCACACACAATTTTAAGCATGGTTTAATGCTAAGTCTTACATTGGAATAGGGACAGAGATTATATCGGCTTCTTTTGGTTATCTTTACATTTTAATTTCTTCTCAAGCAAAAAGTTGTCCATTGCCTTGTCAATCCCTGTTTCTTATCGAATATTTTCAAAAATCTAAATTCCTGCCTTCAATGAAAATTTCTCGCCATCACCACAAATAAAATCCCGGATAAGAATGATTTCAGTACCATGGACAAACTGCATCTCTTAAAAACAGTAACGCCAATAATCTCACGGTAACAATTAAAAATATGTGAGAAATAAAGATAGGAAGAAGAAAATATCACTGCCATGAAAGCGTACGGACCAACCATTTAAGGGGTTGATAATTTTTTTTGAAAAAAAAATTAAAAGTAGAGTGCTCAGTCCTAAACCCATATCTTGTACTTATTAAGATTCTGCTGAGTGTATGCCGTTATAACAAATTGTAATATAGATAAATATAAATCACCTAGTTTAATATCACCACAAACATTAGACAATCACTATATTTTTCTGTGCAAGAATTTTTGGTACTTATTCACACATCTTCTCTGACTGGTTAAAAGGTTTCTCAGGGGTGTTAAATTTTTTTAGAGGTCGGAAAATATAAACAATTTTCAAACAGGTATAATTCTTTTAAATTTAAATTATATGATTCGAATCTTTTACACATTTTTTATAAAAGAATGGGGCTTCAGAAAAGTATAAAATGTTTAAAATGTAATCATAATTTTTAAAATCATAAGCATATGAAAATTCTATAATAAATATTAAGTATTTTTTGCGTTGCACACGTTATTTTCTAAAATAGTAGCCTCTGATGTATAAAACTTTATATAATTATAAAATGCATCATACTCTTTAAACCCTACCTAATTTTAGTATTATATGTCTTTTGTATTTCAAAATATTTGTAAAATATTGCAATTTTTTAAATATTTTTTAAAAATGTATTTTTTTATTTATTAAAATATGTAAGTTATTATTCTATTTATATAAAAGTAGCTACAGTGTAATAAGAATACATTTATCTTTGTAAATCAACTTATAGCTAGTAATTAAATCTACTATTTTAGAAAATAGCATGCGTGAAGTAAAACTTAATAAATATTTCTTTCAGAAAAGTTTCTTATATTCATATGCTTATAACTTTAAAAATTATGATTATATTTTAAAACAATTTATACTTTTCTAAAGCCCCATTCCTTTATAAATAATGTGTAAAAAGTTCGAATTATTTAATTTATATTTAAAAGAATTATACCTGTTTGAAAATTGTTTATATTTTCAGACCTCTAAAAAAATTTAACACCCCTGAGACCTCTTAATCCAAAGATTTGCAACCATCAGAATATGAGATCAAATTTCCTCATGTATATACTATAATATACAGTGAATAATTTACTCTGAATTGTTGCGTAAGGATATTTATTGCTAACCTTGAAGAAGAAGATAATAAAAAAACTGTAATATCCCCCCCCCTCGAAAAAATCTTGTACATTTCAGGCAATTGCAATCACAGTCAGGGGTTGAAAAAGAGAAAGTCGCAAGAAAAAGTGACTAAAATAAAACAAATTTTACAGTTAGAATTGACGGGTTGAAATTGGATAAATATTTATCCTAAAAATGTCCAAAATATTCATTTGCAATGCATTTTTGATTCTTATTAACTCATGTTCATTCAATCATTAAAAATGAGTTTATGTAGTAGAAACTGCATACATTGGTTCTTTTGGTACGTATGAAGGAATGCAAGATTAATATATTAGAAGATAAATAAAAAAAATTATAAAAGAGAAAGCTTCCTTTAATGCTGTATTCTTACATGTTCAATGTTTTTAAGAGATAGCTTTTCTAGTTTTTTAAACAAGAAACAAGACTTAACTACTACAACTTACATTTTTGAATGAATTTTATGAGTTATGTGTACCTGTTATTCTAGAAAGAAGTAACTCATCGTATAAAGTTCTTATTATTTTCTTGTTACAATCTATGCGTTCAACCTCAAAATTGTTAGATGCGGTTTTATAAATACTTGTAGTAAACACTTATAGTAGTTCCGTTCCTGACTGAAAAAATTGTTAAAACTATGGTTGTTTAAGCAAAAAAAAAAACTAGAAAATACTTTAGTTACTCAAGTTAGAATATAACAAATTTGTGCGCTAATTTTATGTTTCACATGCTGAGAAAAAATTTCTTAAGTATCACAAATTTTATTTAAAAAGGAAAGAAATGTTCTTTTCTGAAAGATTAATATTTTAGTTCATTTTTAGAAACTATATATTGCAACATGCTAAGAAATACTCGTGGGTATTATATTGAGATTGTATATTCGTCAGATCTTGCTATACCTTTAAAAATGAATAAGATTAAGAAGAAGGAAAAATTTTTACTTGTTATAAATCTAATTTTAAAGAACAAAAAATATAACAAGAAGAAGTTTAATTTGAAAAACTGGAAATAAAATGAGAAACTACTTCAGAAATTAGTCAAGTTAATGATTAAAATATAATAGTGCATTGATCTTAAATAAATACATTGAATAGAAGAGGTAATTAAACAATTATAAGATAAGTAATTCATTCCGTCATCCCTCTGATAAAAATAATCAAACTGTGACAACTTTTAACTGCATTCTGAGATTTTTTCTAAGGAAATAAAATTAAGGTAAGGACATAGAAATGACGAGGAAGTACAGGTGTTTACATACTGGTAATTATTTCAGTGAATCATTTCGGTAACAAAATCTCACCCCAATGTTCTTTTTTCTTACTGTATTTGTTTTATTTTCCATACATATACTGCTAAGTAGATCGGGGTTCGAGAATTTTATGTGTTATCAGTCTCAAAAAGCAAAGCAGTTCTTCAGGAGCAATGAAAATTTATTGTGGAAAAACAATCCTTGTAATGCTGGATACATCACTAAAATTCACTTAATAAATCCCAGAAGGTCTTCACACATTCTACAACGCTCAGACACAACTATAAGTGTCTAAATATATCAATATGTAATGTTTAAGATTATTCTCACGCTCTCGTTCGAACGTATCAACTAATCGCTAGTTGACTTCTCAACAGTCAAAACAATAATGACTATACTTCAGCGAGCATCTCCTATTTATGATCTGCATGGATATTTCTTGTGGTATTAGTAGATTTCTCCAGTAATTTCCAGAAGCATCCACATGGTCGCCAAGTCACCAAAATAATCGCCAAAAATGAGGCCATCTTGGCTCTATCGCCAACATTTCGCCAAGTTCCCGTTGAATCACCATTATAATGTAAAGAACGACGTTGGTTGAGAGTATTACAATTTTAGCATAAAATAGATACAACAGAGAGTAATATTAACGTATTACACATTCAGATATAAATCATTTACACTATTTTAAGCATTCATTACATAAAATTCGTAACAATGTTAATTTTCGTTTTATAAACATATTTATAAGTTTTAGGTTTAATACTTAAGAAGTTTGCTGAATGTAATACTAAATATGTCCTTTTATCGTAGCTCTCACATGCCTTATGTAGTAAAAAGAAAGAGAAAATCAAGTAAATTTAGCATAAGTGTTGGAGAAAAGTGTGAATATTTATTATCTAAGTGTTTACATTTCTTTCCGTGTGTAAGTTTTTTTTCTTATAAATGTGTACTTGGATGTTTTGGAAAAGCTAATACAAAAAAAAAAACCTACACGATTATTAAAAACAAAGATGACCTTATTTAATAAAGCGCATTATAAAGATTTTTTAAAGAATTTTGTTCTTCATATATTGAACAGCCACGATAGGTTAGTAGTTATGGTTACGAACTCGTGGCTGGTGGTGTGGAATCACGGGTTCCAGTCCTAATGCCATTGAAGACTTGCCGTATAGAGGGACCGAAACATGGGAAATCCATTGGAGCGGAAGTTCTCACTTAAGCCTGGTGTGATAGTTAGGAGAGGGATGTTTTAGCTCAGGTATCGTCCTCGTCACTTAACCGGAGTTCAAATTTATATATATATATATATATATATATACGAGATCCGTCACCGCTAGCTCTCCCGTTGCTTTAGAAAAAACAACGGTAATAACTACTCACTCTTAAAAGTTAAAAAAAGAAGTTAAGTTTTTATAAACACTTACCCAAAATAGGATGTAAAAAGAAATATTTATTATAGGACTCATACTCTTTTAAGAAATCGCACACAAATTTCCTTCTTGAGTTATAGTAACCCCTTATAATCAATAGCACTTCCTCTACATACGAAAAAGTGACATGAAAAGGGACGCATCAGGAAAGAATTATTGTAATCAGACGCAATTACGTATACACGTCCTTACGATAGAAATGCAAATTATTAATTTTTGAAGTCCAATGACTAATAAGCTGGAGCTCCAAAACTTTACAACGTAGCATCCGAATGACGTAGAAAGTCCCAACGATAGGCATCAATTCCATGTGAAAATGCCTTCTTCGACCCATGTGATCTATACCAATACCTCGTACATGGATACAAGAACAGTATGAGCAGATGCCTTCATTTGATCGAGGGCGTGCAAGAAAGCAGAGTAGTTCAGTCGCAGGATGGCTTGACTTTTGGAACAGAGGGATGCTACTATACGACGATGTTGATAGGAATGGCGTTATAAAACGTTAAGAAAGTAGAGGTCGATCGAGAGCGACGACGGAACGCGATAACACTTTGATCTTTCGGTCAGCACTCACAGCCCCTGACGTGATCTTATCAACGATGCAACGTGTAACAGGAACACCAGTGAACAGCAATGACCGTCGATAATCGAATTAGTGAACGGGAATTGAGATCATGGAGGTCATTACACCGATTACTCCTTATCAATGCACATTGCAGGAGCCCTTAGAGTAGTGCAAGGCTCATTCGATCTTGTAGTAGTAGTAGAATTGTTTTCAGCGATAACTTTAGCTAGAAATCGAACCCCAAAGACCATTAAACTCTTGTTTCGAGACGTTAAAATTAGCTCAGGAAGCTCACCTGGATACCGTCCCCACCACACTTACAACCAGAAGGTATGGTAGGTGGTTCCATTTCATTTGTAGCCGGACCTCTTTGTTTGACATCCGTGATACACTCACAGCACGGCGGTACGTTATTGAGATTCTACTTCTTATAGTGTTACCTTTCCTTTCACGAATCCTTGAGATCATATTTCAACAGGATAATGCCCCTAACGTCTTTTTACTGCATGTTTTATGTTTCTCCAACACTTTCTTGATCCGTACGATCTGTTCCTTACAAACTATGTTTGGTTTCTGATGAACAGGCGTCTCCGACTATTCCTAGGTTGTGCCAATTGGAATGTGTACGGCAAATGATCTTACAGAAAATCTTCGAACGTTTCAAGTCAATGCCAAGTTGGATAACAACTTGCATCAAGTCCAGAGATGGAGAAACGCATTATTTTTTGCTTGTAGCTCAATAAATCTTTCGATTCCTATAATACAATTAGCATTTCGTTTTCAATATGCCTAATTGAATGCACAAATGACATCTACCTATTTTCGTCTTATTTCCTAAGTCCTTCATGGAGAGTCGCTTTTTATGTTGTAGAATTTATTTTAAATTTCAAGCATTTTGTGTCAGAAATTTATCTCTAATCTACATCTTAATTCTACTTTGACTGAATGCATGAAATAAATTTTCAAAAACTTTGTGTATATCCAATGCTAAGATCCATTTCTGTGTGAAAAAGGTTAAAAATTTTGAAACCAATAAACTATCAATATATTGTTAAAAATTGAATTGTTCAGTTTTAATTAACTAACTCGAGCTATTGCCGATCCTGATGTTTAAAATAAAATTAAGAGACACGTATTTAGTCGAAAAGTTCTGAACGAAAGGTGCTTACAAGCAAAAATTACAGTTTATATTGTTGATTTTGACAGCGTATCGCGCGCGTGTGGCATAAATTTGGAGAATAATGTTTTGTATGTAGATGTTCCAATTTTTGTCCTTCGTTCGTTCACAACTTTTTCATCCAAAATTTAGAAAGGCTGACTACTAGAAGTTTTTCCCTCTTTTCTGTATTCTACTAAGTATTAATCTGTGAAACAATTTGATCTTCGATATTCATAACTGACATCTGAAAACGACTTAAGAATTTTGTATGGGACGTTCTAGTTTGTTTGTGTGTCTTACAACGTTTAAATAATCTCATCTGTTCTATAATATTTTGGATTTGTCTTGTAATCTATCCCGTAAAACGTACTATTTGACGAAAGCAGGAAATTTTCTAATTGAATTTTTAAAGATAAACTTTTCCTTATTTGATTAGAATTAAATAAAGGTAATATGAAAAATTTGAATAGAATCACACACTTCATCATTGCAATGTGCTAAGGCTATTTCGCTAGTACAACAGAATAATATATGGTTAGATCAATTTTGTTTCAAAACCATGAAAAGCTGTCTGTCATTAAAGTATGTTTTCGCATAATCAGATTTACTTGATTTACGATGTGCAAAAATGAGATTTTTTTTACCATTTTTCGTCAAGACATTTGTCCAATTTGGTTTGAAGTCACTATCAATACATATATTCCGATATATTAAAAAATTATCTTAATGGTTCTTGTCTTATGTTTTACATAATTTATATATATGACTTCAAAAACGGATTTCAATTAAATTAATGGAGAAAAAAAATGATAATTTTTTCGTTTGATTAATTTGAACAGTATTTAGAATGAACAGAAAGAAATATCAGATTTTGTTATTTTTAAACTGAAATATTTTCCAGTATTTTTAAAATTGAAATAACAATGCGTCCCACAGCTAGTGAGATTATAATCAATTAATTATCATTTTCGGTGATATAGGGCAAAATATTTAAGCTAATTACGAAAATAATGCATTTCGTAAGAGTTATATATGTTCAGCATTATCATAAATTAAAATAATAATTCTTATTTTTGTATATGAGAATAAATTTTATGTCTGATATATATATATATAAGTTTAATATTTTTTATAATTTATATAAAACCGATATTCGATTGAAATCATGTTAGTTTTTTGTAGTTTCGATGAGATAAATGTTGTTTTCCTAACTTCCCTGTCTTATCAATATAAAGTAAATGAAGCCTTGATATAGAAACTATTTATTTTTAGCATTTCTAATACAATTTACAAAGGGTTAGATCGGATTGAAAACTAGATTTTGGATCTTTCTATTTAGCATATATATATATATATATATATATATATATATATATATATATTAGTTCCATTTAATTTTCTATTATTCAAAGGAAGTTTAAAATCTATCATCCTTCTAATTAATAATTTAAAATTATAAGGCCCGTCATTGATACTTCTTTTGATCTCAGAAATAGATAATAATTCAAACCTATTACTCTCTCCACTCTCTGATGATGAGAAATGTTTTTTTTAGTTATCAAGCACTTAAGTGTGTGCTAATGTATACTTGCATTTTCCTTTAGAAAATAATCTTATTTAATTAGAGAATTAAACTTTTTTTTCTAATGGGCTGAATATTGGCAACTACGCCTTTGCAGACAGGGTGAATCCCCAAATGTGAGAGCCATTTCATGGTACCAACATCTTGTGGTGGCTCTCGTTACCAAATTTTGACTCTCGAATTAATTTTAATTCAATCTGTCGTCAGAAGCTAAATATTGCCATGAGTATCAGAGCCAAATTGATACTCAAGGGATCTTTTACATGCCCCATAATCATATGACATGGCTGTCTGTGATTTTCGTATCCAGAAAATCTATCGGCTCTAGCCATGATCGAACCCGCAGCCTTGAAAATTAAGTAACAATTGTGTTTGACTTACGAAATAGGATATAGTCAACAAGGACTTGTAATGTCCTTAATCTCGTGTAAAAAGGCAATGGTATTTGTTTTAAAATTGACCTTACTTTGCAGGGTGTACTAATTAATAAAGAAAGGTACTAATTCAAGTGTTATTTTCCCAATTGCATTTTTAGATCGTGTTTTAAAATTAAGAAACAGACTTTCCCTTCGTTTTTAAAATGCAACTTTGAAATAAGTATGTAGGGAACGGGGAGAATAACGATGAAACTATTATAATTATCCAATTATTTTCTTTGTCACATTAAATGCTTATTAACCTACCAATCGATAATTACAATATATAATGCATTTATTTATATATTTATATATATATATATATATATATATATATATATATATATATAGTTATAATTAATACAATTAACTTATTAATTAAATAATTATTTTTAAAGATTCCGTAATTAATTTTTTAGGAAAACATTTATTTACATTTCTTTTGAGGTCTTTGTTGGTTTTTTCTCCAAAAATCATTATTTAACATTTATTTTTGTATTTTTCAAAGAAATGTTGTATAGCGGATCAAAATCAATTACTGGAGAAGACTATCAAACATATTTCTGTCATTTTTGAAGCTCTTCGGGTTCTGAATGTTTGAAAACTATTCCTTTTAGGGGAAATTTCTCAAAAACTTTTCCTAATGCACGACTTCACGAAATTGTATTGCGGTCACATACAGAGATATTATATTTCAGATCATTTGTCAACACTTTTTTCTTTTATAAACTGTCCTAAAGTATTTGAATGCCGTAAGCGTCTCCAAACTGCGATATATGTTACTGAAAAAATAACTTAAAAATATAAAATCTTTTCTTACGAAAATTATGTTTTATTCAAAAAGTATAGTAGAAAATATAACATTATATTTCTTTGCTTATATACTTTATACTTTCTTTTCAATAGCTACTAATTAATACAGTTTCATTAATGTTTTAATCTGTAGTTATTAAGTAATTTAGTTTCTTTGTTTTTTGTTTTTTCCCATAGCTGCTACATTTTTATAACAATTCTTTAGAATAATAAAATCTGAGTAATCTTAAATTATAGATTCCTATGATATTATTTTATTATATATTAGTTAATTCAAAAATACATTCGAACGTAAAATCTGAATTCTTTTTAAAATTGATCGTTCATGAAGAAATTTTAATATTAAAAGAAACATTAAAATGACAATTGAAAATACTTGAAAATTGTTAAATGTACTGCATTTACTAAATAAAATTCAGAAAACTTATTGCAGGTGTTCAAAAGAATGAACAAAGGAGAAAGAAAAGGAATAACAATTAACGATTTAAAAAGTATTATATAAACAAAAAGAAAGAAAGAAAACTCACATTTGTTAAATGTGTATTAACCCTTAACTTCACACTGTTGCATTTCTGCAACATATGATTTATTTTAATTTAACACACTCAATATATTTTTTAATTACTTACAAATCACGTATCTGAGAAAAAAAGATTACTGCAACGAAATGCATGCTAATTTTGTCACTAGATGGAAGTACATTTTTTCCAGTGAGTGAATATTAACGTCGCACTGTTCAGCTACACGAGGGCTTTTGGCGACGGACCACGTAATTTTGAACCACAGTCTAGTGACGTGGACGACACCTGAGCTGGCATCCCCCTCTCCCAACTACCACACCACACCACACCACGGGAGGACGTTTCAGCTCTCGACAGATTTAACGTGCATCTCTGCCCTAAACGGCGGATATTTAGTGGTACTGAGTTCGAACTATGGCATGCCTGCCATGATCCGATACCTTGACCACTGGGCTACCGCAGCCCTGCATTTTTTCTAGAAATCACAACAATTATAAAAATCTCTGATGCCTCAAGAACTGTCTTTTTGCTATTAAAAGAATATATTATATTTAATGCTTCCTCTTGTTTATTGACGAAATAAATTACCAGGTAAGAAGTTTAAACATTTTAGGATGAATAATAAAATCCTCATATAAAAAAAGTTTTCTAATTTACAGCACTACTGCGCAATGTTACACTTCTGCAACAAACAAAAAAATGACCGAAATTCAATTTAAACTGCTTAATTTTTTTTCATATTTTTCCCTTTTATTATTACTTGAGAACTAGCTGATATAATTTTTTCATAGAAATTTTAAAAAAATTGCGAAGTTAAGGGTTAAATAACAGTTTTCAAATAGTTTGTTAATAAATTCAATACTGCTTCATACAAAAGCTAAATCACATCTTTGGACTACATGATGAAGGTAAATGTATGTCTAACTCATATTTAGCGATCAGATCGATTTTCGGTTGATGTGAATTATGGAGGCATTTTTAGCTGAAGAATTTATTATGACATAAAACAGGTGTGCCTGAAAGAGGAAGCTCAATGTAATGATCTAATTAATATGTTAATTATATTAGTTAGCGATTTAATCATATTGATCGCTTGAATATATCTGGATTTAAATGAAGTGAAAAAATACTGAGAAGGTGGAAGAATTGGGAGCTTTATACTAAGCCAAGATGTATTAAAACAATTTAAGGTTGAAACAAATTACTGTTAGTAAGAAAAAGTCTGAAATATTTATTACATGTTACTGATTCAAATCAATGCCGTAAAGTTTATATATTAAACAATTTCATTATAATAATTAGATGTCAGATATGTGTGTGTAGATTATTTTATTGAATTATTTGGATGAAATTTTGTACTCGTAAGAAGATCAGCCTAACCCCTTAATGGATCAATTTTTTTTGCCGAAATGCTTCGATAAATGTACATTTTTCTATTTTATATAACTAAGCATAATACTAAATAGAATGAGAAAATGGAAGAAATTTATTTGAATTTTCAATTTTAAAGACTTCTCAGTACCTATTATTTTATAATTGTGGAACGCAGAAACCCTTAAATGTTTGCTTTTTATATGTACACTCTACATACCATGTGTGAAGACTGCTTCGTATATATATATCTTAAAATATTTTCTCTCTCTCATACTTGCAACTTTTTTTAAATATTCGTACCTATTTTTCAAACGGTTGAGGGTTTTGTGTGTGTGCACATTAGGGATTGTAATACCGTACCAAAATCTCAAAACCGGTATTCGGTATTTTTTAGATCTTAACCCTTAACTTCGTAAATTTTAAATTTCTATGAAAAAATTATATTAGCTAGTTCTCAAGTAATAATAAAAGGGAAAAATATGAAAAAAAATTAAGCAGTTTTAAATTGAATTTCAGTCATTTTTTTGTTTGTTGCAGGAGTACAGCATTGCGCAGTAGTGCTGTAAACTACAAAACTTTTTTTATATGAGGATTTTATTATTCATCCTAAAATGTTTAAACTTCTTACCAGGTAATTTATTTCGTCAATAAACAAGAGGAAGCATGAAATATAATGGATTCTTTTTAAAGCAAAACACAGCTTTTGAAGCATTAGAGACTTTTGTAATTGTTGTGATTTCTGGAAAAAAATGTACTTCCATCTAGTGACAAAATTAGCATGCATTCCGTTGCAGAAATCTTTTTCCTCTCTCGGAAAAGGGATTTGCAGGTAATTAAAAAATATTGAATCTGTTAAGGTATCCGACTACCCTAAAACCATGATTTTTTTCAAAAATTGGCAAATTTTTTTATGACTTTATTTTATAGACCATTTTATTAACTTAATAACAATACCAAGTACTTTATTTTCCCTCCACTAGAACAAAAACTACAAGCGTTTTAGTGAAAGCAAATGCCATAACTTTACACAAGCTGTCAAACTTTAAAATGCGTTTTACTCGAAATGTGTTTTTTTCGAAAAACTCAAACGGGGACCGCGATTGCTCAAAAAGTTTTGAAAATAATTGTCTGAAATTTTTTGCTTATGTTCTGCATAACAGTAGAAGTGTTTTAATCTTCAGATTTATCAATAACTGTTTTATTTCAAAATTTGCAGTTCTTTATATGAATATAGTCAATGTTTTTTTAAGCAATTTCGTATAATGATTTAGATAAAGTGCTCTAGTTTTTGTAAAAATTAAAATATCTCTTATCCTGAAGGTCACTTCAAACAGGAATAATAAAGTAACACACCAAAATTGAAAAATTGAGAATTTGTTCATAAAATCTTTGCACAGAGCGGGTCCCGTTTATGTAATTTTTCGTACATTTTTACTAGTTTTTTCCCATTTTAATAATAATAATTTTTTTTTTTTTACCAATTTTAGGATTTTTTCCTTAAAATATACTAAATACTTATAAAAATCACAAAAAGATCTCCATATCTCCTTTTTTTCAAAAAAAAGTTGTCGCAAGTAGTCGGATACCTTAAATTAAAAGAAATCATATGCTGCAGAAATGCAACAGTGTGAAGTTAAGGTTTAATACCAGGATACCGGTTTTAATACCGGTATTAGAAATTTTAGAAAAACACAATTGTTTCCTGTTTTATTTGCCAGTTTTATTAGAGAGTGTAAATAACACAAAAAAAACAATTTGTAACTTATAAATTATAACAGTAAATAAAGAATCACAAAAATGTAAGGGAACATCTCATTTATTTAAATCACAAAAAGTGTAAATATCACTATTCAATTTGTGGTACTATTATAAATTTTTGAAATGTGATTGTAAAAAACATAATGCATCAATTGTACTGTCATTAAGCCTGGAACGTAATTTTGTGCAAAAATTACATGCTGTCGAAAACGCTCTTTCGGCATCTATGATAGTTGGTGGTACTGTTAGCAATGCGTGATATACTTTTTCCAAGTATTTACCACTAAATCTCTCATCTTTTGAAATAAATCGATTTCACTTCGGATGGTTTTTTTGGATATAGCTAATTTCTGCATTGCATTTTGTTTGAGGAAATTTTTTTTAGTTATCTCTTATTCTAATTTTTGTGATGAGACAATCCCTTTTCACTATCGACATTAGTGTCATCATAATCTTCGATCACTGTATCGAATTCTTCTGAATGTGAATAGGTTTGTGGGTAAAAATTTTTAAGAAAATTTACTATAAACATGACCAAATTTGAATTGGTTAGTCTCTTTTCTTCCTTTTCATTTTCAGTTTTAAATTCAAAATAAGTATGATATGCAAATACGATGTAAATAAAGAAGACACTAATTTTAAAATTTCGAATTACTGCGCACTTTCTTCACAGTTACAACCTTGTTTTCACAAATATGAATTCCAGACTACAAAACCTGCGCATGTGCAGTATCGCTCTGAGCTGTATTTGAATATATTTGGCTCACCTCCTTGGATGATTCACATATTTTATCACTTCTTGATTGTACAATACAACTTTATATTCACAGTGTAATTAATTTCGCCTGTTATTGAGACATAAAATAACGTATACTATTTTGCTATGTTGACAATCCCTGAACATATTGAGGAAACAATTTTAAAGATTTCTAGTAAATACATAAAAAACGGTATTTTAACTTGGGAATACCGGTATTACAAAATTGTACAAATGGCTCAAAATAACAGTATTCGGTATCCCTGTATACCGGTATTGCAATCCATAGTGCACACAATTTGATACATGGTGTTTTGGATTGCAATCGGGACAGAAATATAACGGCTTCTTTTTATTATCTTTCCATTTTCATTTCTTCTCAAGCAACAAAGTTCACATTGTCTTGCCGATCCCGTTCTTCATCAAAAGTTTTCAAGAATCCTAATTTCTGACTTTAAGGAAAAATTCCCGCCTTTACCACAAAGAAAATTCGGATGAGAAGCATTTTAGTACCATGGTCGAACTGCATCTCTTAAGAGGACTTGGCACCTTTCAAAAACCGAAAATCGATGAAAATATCGATTTTTCAATTTTTAGTTTAAAATGTAGTTTGATACCTTTGGTATAACTGAGTGAAGTTTCGAAACGATCTGATTATTTTAAACGCAGTAAAATGCATTTTAAATATTTTGACAGCTCTGTCAGCAGTTTAAATGCCACACCCACCTCAATGTTTACATTTTTTACTTGAGAATAAATCCATTATTTTACATTAAAAACTACAGAGAAGAAGATGAATCCATTAAGCTGTGACTGTAACTATCAGCAAAGTTGTTTATTTACATTAGCTTTGCCAATTTCGCTTGCTGTGTGATTTTTAGTTTCATTAGTTTTTAACTTCATAGAAACCTAAAACAGCATTTTTTAATGCTACTTCAATCATAATTCATTTTATTAGTTGTTATTATCGCTCTTAGGAAACGTTCAGTACGTGCATGGACTATTGTTGTTACATAAAGATTATTCAGAGGAAAAATTATTGTGCTTTTTTTTTTTTTTTTGGAAAGAGTTGAAAGAAAAATGTTAAAAAAATTGAAAATGGACAAAATATTTCAAGCCAAAGTGTTTCCTACAGTTGCATTCGTTGACGGCAATGACTCAGAGAAATACTATGAAAAACGGATACTAAGAATAAATATTTATATTATTTGATGCAATAAACAAAGGTTTTATTATCTGCAAGAAGTCTATGGCTAGAAAGAAGATGAATGATAACGTTTGCTATAATTGTTGCTTTTAGAAAGAAAAATCTGATCACAAACATCTCTGCGATTTGGAAAGAATGAATCGTAAATAATCGTAGATATTTATTGTCAGCAGAAATACTTCTAAGAATGCATTCGACTGAGCAAGGTAAAATAAATTTGAAGTTCATAATAATTTATTTTACTTTTTTTACAAAAAAACTTTTAGTTCTTAAAATATTAATAATTTTTTATCGAGCAATTTGGGTTTAATTTAATATCATAATATAAATATGTATTAAATAATATCTACAAAATTTCTTCCAAGCCTTGTAAAACTTTCATTTAAAAAATTTTTAAAAATATTTATGAGTAAAATTTCGCATATATTTGTGACCAGAAAAATATAGAAATGATAACTATAGATATGTCTTTCTAAATTATATTTTTATCTAGTCTTAATTTTCTAGTGAATAAATTTAATGCACATGAAAATTAAATTAATTCACAATGGAATGCATTTTAACAGACCACCAGAGTTCTAATTAAAAAAATTGTACAGGAGATGAAATTATTCTTGACTTAAAAAGATATCTGATAAGTTCAACAGAATGCTTCGAATAACATAAAGCTTGTATATAGTACCAATGTAAAAATCAAATATATTCCACATCATTATAGCTACTTAGGATTGCAAGTCTTACATTAAACATTTTAGAATTAAATATTTCGGTTTGATTCTTTCAAAAGATAATTTAGCTGAAATGTTTTCATAAATAAAAGTTAAGTTACAATGCCTAGTCAAAAACTTTAATTACATGAGTCTCTGATTTTCGTTTAAGTGATCCTTAACTTTTGAATTTTCATTATTACTTATAATAATTACTTATAACACTTAATATTTTGCAAGGAATTTTTATCCTCGAGGAATATATACTATTAATGATTACCTTAAATATTGTCCCTAAATTTTATAGATCTTTTCAGTTCAAACATACAATGGGAGAGGAAGTATTAAAAAGCAATATTCAAAATAAATAAATTAAGTTTGTTCTTTACAAAGAAATACAAAAAGAGAGGAAAATAAATTATAAAAATTTGCTTATAAATGAATAAATAAGAATAATTTATACAAAGAAAAAAAAACTTCTTTCTTTCTGTATATTTTTTCAGTAGAAGTAAGCAATTGGTTTTACAAATTATCAATTCAACTCATAAATTTTGAAAAATTTTCTATGCTAATAAAATTTATACATTATGTTTAACTTGTATGTGTGTGTATTTAAAATATTCTTCGGGTTTTTTTTTGAAGAACACGTAAAAGAAATAATAATCAAAAAATTTCGCCCTTAATTTTGAGGAAAAATTCATGTAATATTTACAGAATTAATTTCCTTTTACAGTATGGTACAAATTTTAGAATTCAGTGCAATTATAAAGAAAAGTGCAGTAATTTTATAGTTGAAATTTTGCCTGGTGGTATACAGCCATTTCATAGATTTCCTGCGAAGTAAATGTTTTCTCCTAGTTAATTCATTATAGTAGATTGATACATTAAAGCCCAGTCCTTATGGAATGAGCATATTGATTTTCTCGAGTACTATCTTCTTGAAATATAATTTATTATCTTAAATATTACATTTAAATTTCGTCAACTAACATCAATTACGAGAGTTTTCCATTTTCAAAAAGTAAATGCTGAAATGCATATTAATGAATTTTACATTTATTATATAGTTTCATGAAAATGAAACGATCTTTAAACGAGAAATTAATACAAACAGGGAAAGAAAAAAGCAATAGTTTTGTAATATAAGAAAACATTATTTTATTAGATAATATAGTTTTTTTTTCTCGAGTTAGTTACTATCAAATAAGGTATATATATTTGACGCTGAAACAATATTTTTCATTCACAATTGTTTGTTTTCAGTCAGAAAACAACTTTTCACTTCTATTGTATCTAGCAAACATAAATGTTTGAAAGGAAAAAATGAATAAAGTTTAAATTTTTACCACAAATATATATGACCCTCTCATAAACTCTCTTATTCTCTGATTAAATATTATTTACCTTTAAATCCGGCGTATAACGCGCACTTATACTGTCAAGCAGCAAGTATTATTCCAAGCTTTAGAGAAGAATAGTATACTTCAAGAACTCTACAACCCTTTAAGTTCTTAAAGTACGTCATTTCTTTTAATTAAACAGTATTTCGATACATGTAGAAAAGTCAAAATTTTTTTCTATATATATTCTTCTTTTTTTATTTTAAAATTCTCATTTTTATAACGACGTATAATAACTCGCACCCGTAAATTTTGATCTTATTTTTTTTGCATTGAAAATGCGTGTTATACGCCGGTTTTTGCGGTACATTACTTTGAGTGAGTGAGTGAGTGAGTGAATGTAGGGGGGGGAGGGTTGGCGCAAAATCTGGCTAAAAAGCGCCGTACATTACTTTGAATTAATAGTAATCTAAAAAATATATTATAACCTAGATTATGTGTTATTGATTCTATTGATTTAGAGTTTAATTCCAGCACAACTGCGTTTTGCTTTCCATTCATTATCCATTAGAGAAGTTAAATTGAACACATAATGAAATACAATTCATTGGATGAAAGCAGAAGAATAACGTAGTTTTTCAAGAATTCTAAACTTTATTTAAGCTATCGAGCAAACATCTGCATATTTCAGAAATATTTATTTAGCGTAATAGATTTAAAATAAAATATTTTATATGTTATATGAAATAAATTTCGAAACTAGAGCACCTTAAACGGTTTTATAAAATAAGATATTTTTTTTATAAAACCTTCTAATATATATAATTTTTCTAGTATTATTTGCATTTTGGGATTTTCAGTAGTCTTAAAACGTGGAGACAACAATAAAGTTTTATTTATTGATGTGTATGTGTGAAAAGTTAATAGTCCTCTTATAATTGATAAAATTATCCTATTTTATCATTAACTTGATCAAAGCAATTTAATTAAAGATATAAATAAGAGAGTTAATACTGTATAGAACTGATGAATATGCGGAAATTGATTTTTTCATGTATATATCGCTATGGAATGTAGAAGTTCCTTTTTCTAAGTGATTTCTTAAACCTATTCTGAATCTCAGGTTAGCTTCTTATCTTCTTCATACACTGCTCCACTTTTTAAAAGGACCGAGGTAAGTAAATCCATTATAGATTCTTTTCTTTAGTTTACCTACGCTGAAGTTTGGAAAATTTCCAGTGTTGTATTGGAATTCTTCTGAGTTCACCTTTGACAATACCTTCCCAATGTGTTTCATATGGAAATAAAAAAAACTCTATGTTATGTTATTACCATAAAGAATGCTTTGAACATTGTATTTTTTGAAAGTTCAGCAGTGTTTTGGCTCCTAGTCACATTTCCAAGAGTATCAATTTATGATTGCCGATACAAAATCGTAATTTTATTAATACCCTCTAAATTTCCCATTAGTAAATGTATATATCTCTCTCTCATTAAAATGTCCATTAATATATATATTTCCCAGTGTTGGAGGTATTTATCTGTGTTAAGAACCATCTTATATTTATATATAAAGGGATTGTAAAAAAGAGCACAAATGTTTTTATGAAATGTTTTTATGCGAAAATATATTTCAATATTTTTTGAAAGATACAAAGCAGAATCGTAAATGTACAAGTTAATTGATTGTTCTTTAATGCATTTAATGAAATTAAAACATATTTTTTCCGTGCATACAACTGAAACAAGAAATTAATATTTTTTTATTGAAGAAAACAGTGAAATCATAAGATGTAAAATAATTCTTTTCGTTCATAATTTTGCATCGTGATACTATATTTTTATGTTTTTACTAAATTAAACTTTTTTAAATTTTATAATCGTAAAATTCCTATGTTAAAGATATATAACTTATTTCTATTAAATAGTTTCGAACCTTAGTTGTGTTTGAGAGGGTTTTCTATCGTAATTAGGTTCTTAAGCATTAATATATCTTGATTTGCGTATATTATGTATTTATGCTTTGAATTTCAAGGGAATGAACCATAAATGATGAGTAGCTTGATTATTTAAAATTAATCCTATACGACATAGTTTTAAAAGGGAAATTGCAAAGTTTTCCAGAGATACGTTATGAAATTTTCCAAAATATTAACTAAATCGATCGTTTCATGAACCGCGTAAGTTATACAATCAGAACTTCTCAGGAATCGATAAAAACTTTGTAATAAACAAGTACGTGGATTTTTAGCACAGCACTGAATGTAATGACTTAAGTGGTAGTGCTCAGACATTAAAGTTTATAAACAGCTTAGAGTTTTTTTTATTTATCAACAATAAGCTTTTAAAAAATCTAAGAAACTCTTTTTGATTTGTGTTGCTTTAGAAAGAAAAATAGTTAATTAATAATAAATTGAAACAAAACAAGGTTTTTTTAAACAAAACTAAAGGAGATATCGCTTAAGTATTAACATCTTCGCGTTTTTCTACCATTTAGGAATATTAATATATATATATATATATATGCCCCATCATTTTCAACTGAATTATCTTCGTTTTCTGCAGCTGGAAAGGAGAGAACATGCTCAAGTATTTTTTTTTTTTGTGTGTGTTTCAGAAGATCCCGTATTCGCATTAGAGTGACGTTCTCTGTTATCTTCAAAATGCTTCCCAAGATTAAGTAGCATAGCCTACGAATTTTTACTCCTGTAATTCCTACACAGACTTATAAATACTTCCTTGTAGACTTTCATTTCATCAGTTTGTTGAAAAAAAAAGCCCGAAAGGCTCTTTTAATGTGAATAGCATTTGATTTTCATGGGCATCTAGGTTTTTCTAGTATTTCAATAAGTTGCTGAAGATATATATTTTTTCCCACTTTCTTTGAAAAAATGTTTTTTAATGTGCACAAATCCTTATCATCCTTATTAAGGATATAAGACGATAAAGGACATAATAATAATTATTATCAGTCTGCCTATGGTAAAACAGATGTCGAACAGTTTTTCTATAAAACTTTTATTAATGAAATTAGCCTAATTAGTGAATATGTGTGATCAAAAGTAAAAATAAATTACTACAAACCTGTAATTTTAATCTAGGCGCTATCTTTTTTTTTCTTTCTAAGTATTGTGTGCCCGGTAGTATTAGAATTTTTTAGAAATGTTTCGTGTGTTGGTCAGCTTACGCATTGTGAATAGTTTTGAAAAATATAACGATATCAGAACAATGTCTTTAGATTATAAGTTTAATTATTTTGACCTATCAAAACTTTTCACTCAGTCATGACTGCTGCTGTTATTGCATGCAAGAAACACTGAAGTCAGTAACATATTGTTTATACAATAAACGGTGTTTACATTAAATTGTTTGAGCATGAAGGCATGTAGTGGCTTGCACGCGCGGGGTTTTTATCCAGATTATGGGGCTACTTTGCAAACTACTTTCTTTACAAAAAAAGTATGTTTGAAAAAATTAAACCTTATTGAATTTTGAAATGACTGGTTCAATTTGCAGTACTATCGATGCTATGCCTTACTTTTAGAGTAGAAAGCCTTCTGAATGAAATATGCTTACATTATAGGAGAAAATGTTCTGAAAACTGATATATATTTAATGTGATTTCTTTAAGCTAACCATTTACCTGACCTTGGTAAACATACTTACCACCTAATTCATCAACCTAATCTCTTTATCAGTCATTTTCGTCTGTCTTATTTACAGTTCCTTTTACACATTTCATAAATTTGTTATTTTTGTAAATTTGTTTTCTATTTACTGATGTGTGTGATTTCATAAATTTCATGAAAAATAATATTTCAAAATTCTTAATTTCATCATCATCTTCTAAGAATATAAAATAATTCTAATTTTAAATTTCTTTTGAGGGTTATTTACAAAATATATTTTAGAAATTTTATCTGGGGAGAGGTAAAATGATATAAAAAATATATAAATGCCTTTTATTAGCCCACAGTTAGTTATGGTAAACACATATTCCCACTAAACTAAGGGGTCTTAAAAATCGAAATAATTTTGCCTAATAAAATAAATTAATTCCTTCTCTTAAATCAATCTCGTCCTCGAAAATATTTAAACTTCCATCATTAGAAAAAAATAGTTCGGTAAAGGGTTGATACTGTTTTTGTGGGTGATAAAGTATAATTTTTAAATATTTGTCTCTAATGAGATATTTTAATTATTTATTATTGATTTAAGTAAGTATATTAATTTTGAAATAAAAGAAAGATCCCTAAATCTTAAGAAGCTACCAAGAAAACATTTTTCATAGGGAACCCTTTACTTGATCGAATCGAATGTCTGTGCAGCTATAAACGTAGTGATTATATGAGTTTTCCTTTCCTCTGATGTAACATTTAAGTGACGATTTTTTTCGCTTTTGCTTAAGTTGTAAGGAAATGAAAAACGGAAATTTAACTTTCTCCCACTTTTGCGGTTTCTCCGAGTAAATAAAGAACATGAGGGGGTTTTTATTTCCTTAGAGCTTGTTTGTCTTCCGGTCTCTTTTTCTCTCAAACGTGGAGTTAAAACCGTATCATGAAGTATTGAGGTGTTATTTTGTTGGTGTTTTTCACAGGCTTTACTGACTAAAACTTTTTTCACTGTATTTTAAGCTTACTTATAAGGTTTCAGACATTGTAATAATAATTCTATAAAAACAAATAGATTCTTAGAAGTTAAAAGTAAAGACACATTCCTTATATTTTCTATTAAAATTTTTCCCAAGATTGAAACATAGATAGAGGAAATTCGTTTCGCTTCAGTTAATGTTTTCCCTGCATATATGAAAACTCACAAAAAGGAAGAGTCAGTTTAAATAGTTCAAATAAATAAAAATATTACATTTAATTTTACTTAAGAGGAATTCTATCATTATAAATTTTTTTAGATATAAACTATAGATTGATGCGTTTGATTCATATTAATTTGACTGATTAAACCTTGTTTCAAAATTCATTAAATTAAAAATTTGAGAGATGGCTTTATAATTTTTGCAAAATAAATTAAATTTTTACTGAATTTTAAAAATTTTTAAAAAATTACCTTTTACTGAACTCTTCAAGATCTTTAGAAACAACAAAACGGAGTTAAATGTGGTAGAATTCTACATTGAAACTACATTGTGTTTTATATTTTTAATGAAAAGTAACAAATTGAGTACATTATCCTTCTTTAAGTGTAATAAAAAAGTATTGTCATATTGCTTGCAAATGATACTTTTTATACAAAAGGTAATAAGAACAATTGTTATTAAATTAATTGTAGCTAAAGGTTTTATTTGGCTCAATAAATAAAAGTTTTCTGAAGACTTTCAAAGAACTTAAGCTTCTTTTTTGAAGCATTATATGTATATATATATATATATATATATTGTCACACGCATAATTTGCTACAAGTCCCGATAGCCGAGTTGGCAGAGCGTTGGACTGAACTTCCTCAGGTCTCGGGTTCGAATCCCGGCCCCGGCAGATTTATCCAAAGACTGGAATTTTGTTTCCGTTTTTAATGTATTGTTTCTCTAGGTTCTAGATGAATCCAGATCATTCTTTAGAGTGCATACTGGTTATTTCTCGAATATTCCGAAGTGTATAAAAGCAGAGTTCATCGCCAGTTGGGCATGTTCTCAGTCCAGTGTTGTATCGAGCTCCAAGCGTTAGAATAAATCTAATTGTTTGTTTAATTGAACTGTGTACTTCTTTCGAACTCCGTGACAAGTTTGGTGGAAGCGCGGGGTACAATTACGTCAAACGTGGATAATAGTGACAACCTTCGCAGGAGCCTCCGGTTAAGAGGATTATCCCCGAATTCGGACTGTTAAAAGAAAATAGTAGGAAGAGGACAAAAATGCCGACCGAGCAAGAAGCCAAGCCCGCTGTAGTAACACCTTCGTTACAGCAATGGAGGAGCCCATCGACCTTCCGAGGAGCGCCTGGGAAGACCCTCTCAAATGGCTTAAAGAGTACGATCGAGTAGCCAACTTTAACAAGTGGGATGACATGATGTGCCTGGCTAACGTTTATTTCTTTCTTGACGGAACTGCGAGACAGTGGTATGTCAACAACGAAGACGCCTTAGATTCCTGGGAAGCGTTTAAAAATGGACTAAGTGGACTTTTCGGTGACCGTCAAAAATATACCAGAAGGGCAGAAGAACAACTAAAATGCCGAGCCCAGCGTTCAGGCGAGAGTACACAGTCCTACATACAAAGTGTATTAGGACTTTGCCAAGAGGTAAATCCTCTGATGAAAGAAGACGAAAAAGTGTCACACCTAATGAAAGGTGTTGCTGAAGATATTTATCAGGCCCTGTTGACGAGAGAAATCAACGACACAGCAAGTTTTATCAAATGGTGCAACTATATCGAAGATATGAAGCAGAAGAGAGTTGGTCGACCGAGATTTGAAAGGCTTCCAAACGTCGTACCGGTTGCATCCCTGACGGATGAGACTGATTTGGTCTCTCTTATTCGCACAATCGTACGAGAAGAAGTCCATCGACTAGCTAACCAGACGCAAGAATCTTTGGACTCCGATCCCCAATCCTTAGAAGAGATCGTTCAAGACGAAGTTGAAAGGGTTTTGGCCCCAGTGTCAACAAAACCTACAGAAACTAGACCACGACCAACATACGCCGCTGTAACCAGGAAATACAGAGCTCCTGTTCAGAAATTCCCACCTGAACCAAGAAAAACAGATGTGTGGAGAACGGCTGACAACAGACCTGTTTGTTTCCACTGCGGACGTCCTGGACATGTAATGCGCTACTGCCGAGAGAGAAAGGCTGTCTTTGACAACTCTCGAAACCGCCGACGGAACTTCGACGACGTTGGCACTGAAGAAGAAATACGCCGACCAAACTCTTCTCGCCGTTTTACGCCAAGTCCCACGAGAGGCCGATCCCCAATACGTCGTTACAGATCCCCGTCGCCATATCGCCGATCCAGTCAGTCGCCAGGCCGTAGGAGCGAGGAAAACTAAAGAGAGCGACCTTCCAAGGAGGTGAGGCCGCGTGTACTGGAAATCCTCCGTCGACCGCCAAGATGACTGGTAACCAACTAGACGTAATAATAGATAAGAAGCCGATACGTGCTCTAGTAGATTCTGGGGCATCGTTTTCTGTCATATCCGATAAGTATCGCCGATTTTTAAAGAAAGTTCTGTTTGCTGATGCCAAGAGCGTTATGCTGAAAGTTGCGAATGGAAATTTTGTTCGGCCGATAGGGAAATGTGTTTTACGTGTCCGTATAAACAATCGAGAACTGCCTTTTGAATTTATTGTTTTATCACATTGTAGCCATGACGTCATCCTAGGATGGGACTTTTTAGAGGCGTCTCAAGCCGTTATAGACTGTGGACAAAATGAACTTGTTCTAGAAGACATCTGTCGAGACTCCACAGCGCCTGACGCCTGGAATTTGTATGCCACCAGGGACTATACACTTAAGCCGCATTCTTTAACTAGAATAACAGTATCAGGATATCAAACCCGAGGAGACATAAATGTAGTTCTAGACGGCAGCAAACATTTGCTCTTCGAGAAAAATATTGCTACACCGTCCATGGTATCCACATATCGTAACGGAAAAAGTGATGTCTGGGTTACCAACCTGCAGTTCCGAAACCAAATCATCCCTAGAGGAATGTGCATAGGCCAAGCTGAACCACTAAATGAAGGGCATCTATGTGTTATTTCCGACACATCGGGTTGCTTGGATGACCAGCAAGAAACTTCGGTCACAGATGAATTGTTCGTTAATGATGTCACCCGAGTTAAGTGACGAACAGAGAAACAAGCTATCCGAACTACTCCGGAAATTTTCTGGGCTTTTCACGATGACCGACAAGTCGACAGCCGCGAAGACGAATGTGAAACACAGGATTTTTACTGGTGATCATGCTCCAATCAACCAACGAGCCTACAGAGTCTCGCCGACTGAAAGACGCATCATTCATGAAGAGGTTCAGAAAATGCTTGATGAAGGTATCGTCCAACCCTCTGAAAGTCCTTGGTCATCACCCATTGTGCTCGTAAGAAAAAAAGACGGTAGTTGGCGTTTTTGCGTCGATTATCGCAAGCTGAATAGCGTCACGAAAAAGACGTTTATCCTCTGCCTCGTATTGACGATACGCTCGACTGTCTGAAAGGTGCCATGTTCTTTTCTTCCATGGATCTCCGATCTGGTTATTGGCAAATAGAAATAGACGAAGCGGATCGTGAAAAGACGGCATTTATTACCCCGAAGGCTTATACGAGTTTAAAGTCATGCCGTTTGGTCTCTGTAATGCACCTGCGACCTTCGAGAGAATGATGGACAATTTGCTACGCCATTTTAAATGGACTATGTGTCTTTGTTACCTAGATGACATAATAGTGTTCTCAGAAACTTTTGAAGACCATCTTATACGATTAAGACTTGTTCTAAAATGTCTTCAGGAAGCTGGTCTTAAATTAAATTCAAAGAAGTGTCTTTTTGCTGCCCAAGAAGTAAAGATTCTGGGCCATCTTGTATCTAGTAATGGCGTTCGTCCCGATCCCGACAAAATAAAAGCCGTAAGAAATTTTCCCACTCCAAAGAATATACATGACATACGAAGTTTTCTTGGCCTTTGTTCATACTTTAGAAGATTTATTAAAGGTTTCTGTTATCTCGCCGAACCTTTGCAGTCGTTGCTGAAAAGTGGCGTGGAGTTTCATTGGGGTCCTGAAGAGGTGGAAGCATTTAACAGTCTTAAGAAAGCACTTACTTCGGATCCAGTATTGGGGATGTACGACGAAAGAGCTTCTACAGAAATCCATACTGATGCAAGCGGGTACGGTATCGGAGCTGTCCTAGTACAAATTCAGAATAATGTCGAGAAAGTTATAGCATACGCTTCTAGAACTCTGACAAAAGCCGAAAAGAATTATTCCACCACAGAAAGGGAATGTCTTGCCATCGTATGGGCTACCAACAAATTTCGGCCGTACATATTCGGAAAACACTTTACTGTTGTAACTGACCATCATTCCTTGTGCTGGCTCATGAATTTAAAGGATCCTTCAGGAAGGCTTGCCAGATGGGCCCTCCGACTTCAAGAGCATGATTTTGACGTAAAATATAAAACCGGTAAGAAGCATAGTGACGCCGACGCTCTTTCGAGAAATCCAGTGGAAGAGGAAACGGAAACATCAGACAAATTTTTAGCAGTCACGACGAGTATGAACCTTGCGATGGAACAGAAAAAGGATCAAGACCTTGCGAAATTAAAACTTTTGAGCAACTCATCCAAAAACGAAGAATTCAGATTTATCGACGGTATCCTTTGCAGGAAGAATTTTGATCCAGATGGAAAGTTGTGGTTACCAGTCATTCCTAAACATCTACGAGCAGACATACTAAGGCACTTTCATGACGCCCCCACCGCAGGACACCTTGGTTTCGCGAAAACTTATGACAGGATACGCAAGAGATTTTACTGGCCGGGAATGTACCGAAATGTCGTTCGGTATGTCATGCATTGTCGGGAGTGCCAAAGGAGAAAGTCCGTTCCTCAACGACCACCTGGACGTTTAGTTCCCATCCCTCCAGCTATAGCTCCTTTCCATCGCATTGGAATTGATCTCCTTGGGAGATTTCCAAAGTCTGCTCATGGAAACAAATGGATAATAGTCTGCACGGATTACTCAACACGATATGCAATAACAAAAGCCTTGCCGACAGCCGAAGTCGACGAAATAGCGAAGTTCTTACTTGAAGAAATTGTCCTCAGGCATGGAGCTCCTCGAGTAATTATCTCAGATCGTGGAGCCGTCTTTCGATCCAGACTTGTTTCCTCTCTCGTCGACTTGTGTAACATTGATCATCGTTTCACAACGGCGTATCATCCCCAAACAAATGGACTGACGGAGCGCTTCAATAAGACCTTGTCCGACATGTTGTCAATGTATGTGGATGTAGAGCAGAAAAATTGGGATGAAATTCTACCATTTGTAACCTTCGCTTATAATACCGCTAAACAAGAGACCACAGGTTTTACGCCGTTCTATTTACTTCATGGTCGTGAAGCGGAAACGACACTAGATACAATGCTACCATTCTGTCCTAACGATTTTGATGACAATAACATCACCAAGATAGCAGCCAGAGCCGAAGAATCACGACAGCTAGCCCGAGTGCACACTCTGAGAGCTCAAGACAAAGATCGTCGACGTTACGATTCCAAACACCAAATGGTATCCTACGCTCCCGGAGATCTCGTATGGGTTTATACTCCAGTGAGAAAAGTCGGTCTCTCCGAAAAACTCTTAAGAAGGTATTTCGGACCGTATCAGGTGCTACGCCGTTTATCAGCCGTGACTTACGAAGTACAAGATTTTGATCCTGCTTCAAGAAAAAGAAAACTAAGAGAAGTTGTCCATGTACTGCGTATGAAACCGTACCATGATCCCGCCGAGCAAATCGAAACCGAGGATATTCCTCCCAAAGAATCATACAAAGGACCCATCACTCGTTCCAGAATAAAGACCCTTGAACAAAATGACAGCGGGGCGCTGTCTTCTTTTTCGAGGGGAGCAATGTCACACGCATAATTTGCTACAAGTCCCGATAGCCGAGTTGGCAGAGCGTTGGACTGAACTTCCTCAGGTCTCGGGTTCGAATCCCGGCCCCGGCAGATTTATCCAAAGACTGGAATTTTGTTTCCGTTTTTAATGTATTGTTTCTCTAGGTTCTAGATGAATCCAGATCATTCTTTAGAGTGCATACTGGTTATTTCTCGAATATTCCGAAGTGTATAAAAGCAGAGTTCATCGCCAGTTGGGCATGTTCTCAGTCCAGTGTTGTATCGAGCTCCAAGCGTTAGAATAAATCTAATTGTTTGTTTAATTGAACTGTGTACTTCTTTCGAACTCCGTGACAATATATATATATGTATATATATATATATATATATATATATATATTATATATTTCACACATTTTTCCTATATTCACACTTTTTGTTATTTTATTTTAATCGCTGATCTTGTCAATAACTTTTATTAAAAGTCTCTTAATATATTTATTTCTAAACATCTAAAATAACCGAATATTTTATAAAATGCTTAAATAAACATTGTTCATAAGCTGTTATTATTTTTATGTAATACATATAATAAAACAGTGTTCCCTTATGCAATACGTTTCGAAAAATTTTATTAAAATTTCAAAACTAGAATAATTACTGCATTAAACAATAAAACAATTATAATTTGTAAAATAACATAACCTCAAAGATTATCATAAGCATTGATGCATATTATAAAAGGAGAGTCAAAAGATAAATAGAAGTTTTTGCCCTTTTGCATTTCGCCCGCTTCCCTGAGTATTTCATGATTACTGTTTAAGTATATGTATATAAAGTATTGATATCTGTCCTAGCATTAAACGTTTGATTGTATTGAAAAGCATTTTTATAACCCACATCTCTCTCTCATCACATGATTTAAAAAGGGCAAGACTTGAATTTCTAAAATTGAATTAGAATTATCTTTCACTCTCTCGTAGCTCCCTCCTTTTAAAGTGGATTTCGGCTAAACCAATTTTTAATGGATCTCTACTCTACAAAAGAAACATGTTTGCCAAATTTCGAATCTAAGTCTTATGGTTCAAAAACGGAACAATTTTTTTTTATCAATATGTCCCGTGATCTCCCCTGAAAGTCGATTTCCGTAAGATCCGTTCTTAGCGGATTTCAACTCAACAAAAGAAACATCTTTGCCAAATTTCGAATCTAGGTGTAATGGTTCAAAAACGGAATTCTCTTTTTATCAATATATCCTGTGATTCCCCTGAAAGTCGATTTCCGAAGGATCCGTTCTTAGTGAATTTCAACTCAATAAAAGAAACATGCATAAAAAATTTCACTTCTGTAGTTCTAGTTGTTCAAAAACGGGAATATTTATCTGTTATGTTCCTTAACCCGCACCACTAAAAAATTCTTCAATGTCCAATCAATTGACACATGAAGAAAGGGCAGGCCAAGAAAAAGATGGATTGATGGCCTAGAAAAAGATCTCCTAGTTTTGAGAATTAAGAGTAGGAGAATACTAACAAGAAGCAGGCTGGCCTGGAAAAGGATTCTTGAGAAGGCCAAGACTCACCCAGGGCTGTCGAGCCACTGAGGAAGGAAGGAATGATCCTTGACCCCCGAAACCCCCTTTAGAGAGCGATTTTTGCAAAACCGTTTCTTAATATATCTCTATTCTATGAAAGAAACATGCCTGCTAAATTTCTAGTCTGTAGGTCTAATAGTTTCGGAGATATTGCGACGAGTGCCTGAGTCGCTTTTCTTCTTTGTATGTACACTCTATAACAAAAAAAAAATGACGCACCAAGGACGAGCTGCCCGATAGTGACAAAAATTGGTGGGTAGAAAGATTATGTACAGAATAGAAAATGAGTAAAATTTCAAGAGAATGATTTACTTCAGAGTTACATAGTTAAAAAGTAATAATCTCAAAAAGGTGTTGACCCACCTCTAGCCTGGATGCAAGCAGCCACACGACGTGGTATAGAGTGATAAGGCACTATGATGGTCTCCCGCGGTATTTCTTGCCGTATTTGCTCCAATTGTCACACCAAGTCATCAATATTCCCTGATCGATGCAGTCGTCTTCCTATCCTATCAGAGGCATGTTTGATTGGAGAAAGATCTGGCTGGCCAAGGAAGTGTTTGACAAGCTGTAATATACAGTTCATGGCAACACGTAGTGTATGTGGTCTGGCATTATCTTGCTGAAAAATAAGTTCAGGGTACTGCAAAAGGAACGGTAGCGAAACAGTTCTCAGAATGTCGCCGACGTATCACTGTTCTGTAAATGTGCCTCTAATGACGACCAAAGGGGTCTGGCTGTCAAAAGAAATGGAACCCCAGACCAGAACTTTTGGTTGAGGGCCTGTGTGGCCTTCAATAGTGAAAGCAGGGTCAGCACGCTGCATTGGGTGTCTCCAGACACGTCTTCGATGATCGTCTGGACACAGTTCGAATCGGGATTCGTCGCTAAACACTATGCGTCCCCAGCCAGCATCATTTCAACCTGATCGAGCCAAGCACTACTGTAATCTGGCTCGACAGTGTACAAGTGTGAGTGGCAGGTGGCGTAGCGGTCGACTATCAGCCGTCTGTGAAAGGTCATGGTGGACACTCGTGTGAGGTTCGCATGTCTGATGGTTGATAACGATGAATCAGGCGCTGTGACAGCTGATCTCACAATCAATCCGTCCTTACGATCTGCTGTGGCCCTAGGTTGACAGCTACCATCATGATGCATACATCTGCGATTGTCCACCCATTCTTGCCAGCATATTCTAATGGCCGCATCACTTCGACCCATATGACGAGCTATTCTCCGATTTACCCATCCTGCCTCTTTCAGTTCAATAATACGATCTCTTTCAAACTCTGATAATTGCTTGAATGAGCTCGAATCCTGCGGCGAGGCATTTTTCATTTGTTGAAAGGTATACTAAATCGCAATGCAACAGAAATTTGGACCATCAGAATGATGGTATATAAACCCTTCTTATAAACCCTTGCTCAGTGCTCAGTTCTTATATATGTGCTATAACTCCAGCTATTCATTCACTGGGCCTCAAATTTTAATCATTTGCATATTTGGTACAAGTGTCTTTGCATACGAAATTTCATTACAATTGGGTAACTCCTTCTTGGCGCATCGTTTTTTTTTTGTTATAGAGTGTATATAGATGTATAGTACCTATTTATATATACACTGAAGAGCAATTGAATTAAAGTTATTTGTATTGAGTAGTATCACTATTTACTTCGATGGTGGTGGTGATTTAGTTCAGTGGATTCAACAAGATACCGGAAGTGTTAGACATCCATATGAATCATCAACATCTGGACAATCTCATGAAGTTCACGAAAATTCGATAGAGAGAAGTAAGAGGGTCGAATATCTGTCTCGATGATCTCCTAAATTTGCTGGATGGGATTGAATTACCATCTAGATCACTGGTGTTAAGGCTGTCTTCGGTTAATGTTAAAGAATAGGACCCGAATTCGGAACATTTTTTTCAGATATAAAAGAAATGAAAAATTCATATGATAATCTGGCTTCACTCTCCTTTAGAGGGCAGCATTTTTTGTCATACTTCCCATTTTAAACTAAGTGAGATTCATTTTTTTTGGTATAAAATGTGTTTTGCGTTTTTTCTCTTATACTGTAATGTTAATGAACTATATGCCTACGCGTATTAAAACGAAAAAGAAAGTATTCATAGAATATTTTAAAATTTTTGAAAACACTATATTTTGTAATAGATGTATGAGCTATAATGTTGCAAATTTCCATGAAAATTGAGACATTTTTCTGTCTAAAAATGTGCTCCGCGTTTAGATCAAACTCTCGTTCTTTTACCGAAGACAGCCTTAATGCACGTATGAAGAAAAAGTGTGTCCAACACACACAAGCTCAGAGCATTCATTGATGTTACCCGAGAAGGCACTGGGGGAGCGAAAGATGTATCAACATCTATTTCAAGAAAATGTAAAGCCATAAAATTAATGCAAGAGTTCGTGTGCCAAATTGTCTCTTTTGAGTTAAGTTTCTCGCCCTTCCTCTTCATCGCATCTGAACATTATACAAATTCTCATGCCTAGTAGGTACCTGTGATATCTTCCTGAGTTATAAGTCAGTCAGCACTGATGATTTTTCTATTGTGACGACTGGAAATAAATAAGATTGAGTGGGGGCCCATTTATTGACCAATAATGCCTGAAACTCCTTTGCGATAGATAGCCTTAAATCTGTTTCACACAAGGTGACTTAGTTGATTAAACTCTGTTCTTTAGCTAGTTGGTAGGTCTGAAGGCCCTAGCATTAAATTTGCCATTTGCTTCAGAGGTCTTAATTACATTTATAACTTTACTGAAGAAATCGCTTTTTAAGTATTAATAAAAGGAAAGAAGAAATACACTCTGTCGCAAAAAAATATATGCACCCAGAAGAAATTGAGCTACATTCACGAAATTTGGTATGCATGTAGTGTATATGAAAATAAACAAATGATTAAAAATTCAGAACAAAATATCATTTTATTAAGCGGTTACAGCTTGCAAAAGGTTAAAAATCAGTAAGTAGTAAAGCCACCTCTGGCAGCTATACAAGCCGAAATTCGGCGTGGCAGCGATTCAATTAGATCACTTATGACCCCCTGTGTAAGATCCTGCCATAGTCTTTGCATCTGCGCAGTTAATTCTCCTGTATCTCGGGACGGCTGCAGTTGCCTTCCCAGCGCGTTCCAGACATGCTCTATTGGCGAAAGATCTGGTGACCTGGCAGGTCATGGTAGGACGTCATATCCTTGAAGACATTGTTGGGAGAGTCGCGCAGTATGTGGACGAGCATTATCCTGTTGATAAATGGTACCTGGGCGACTTGATAGCATGGGTAGCACAATCGGCGTTAAAATATCGTCCACGTATCTGCGAGCTGTCAAATTGCCTTGAAGGACCACTAAAGATGATCGTGTGTCCCAAGAAATTGCTCCCCACACTGTCACACCTTTGTGAAATTGCTGTATGCCGCTCGACAATAAATGCCGGATCGGATCGCTGTCCGGTGCGCCTCCAGACACGTGTGCGGTGGTCATCAGCACTGAGACTGAATCGGGATTCATCACTGAAGATGACACGTCTCCAGTCTGTCACACTCCAAGTTGCCCGAGGTCGGCAAAATCCAGTCGACACTGCCTATAATGTGGGGTCAGTGGTAAGCGTCTTAGCGGACGTCGGCTCCTCAAGCCAACTTCGGTCAGTCGTCTCCTTATGGTTTCTCTTGATGGCACTGGAAGTCTGGAAGGAGGTAAGTGGCGTTGAATCGATGCTAGCGACGTTGTTGGTGCCGAAGTGGCCACTCTTCTGATTGCACGATCCTCGCGATCATTTGTGTTCCTGGGACGTCCTGACCCTCCGCGACGGTACACTCTACCTTCTGTGATCCACTGTTGCCAACACCGAGCAACTACCATATCGCTCCGACCGAGGTGGCGGCCGATACGTCTATTCGACCAACCTGCTTCTCTGAGGCCTATTATACGGCCCCTATCAAAGTCCGTCAGCTACTCGTACTGCCGCCGGTTACGTCTTAGAGGCATCCTAAGTCTCAATATCGTCTATCAAAGTCATCAGATTCGTTTGGATAGCCGTATGGCGCTCGTACTCATGCTTTTAAACTCTCCCAGTTGCGCAACTAATATGCGCATAGCACACTTAGCCTTGTCTCATTGGCTTCGAAATTTTAATCATTTGCATATCTCTTACCAGACTACATTCTTGCCGAGTTTCGTGATTGTAGCTTGATTTCTTCTGGGTGCATATATTTTTTTGCGACAGAGTGTATATTAATATGAATTGGTGGTAAAAAAAGTATTAACGTAATTTTCTTTGTCTCATCTGATATTGTTACATATGTCTACTCACCTCGTATAGTTAATGTCTTGCGTAGTTAGAGACTGTGCCTCAGAAAATATAGACAAAACTAAGGGGCTTGTAAAAATTGTTGTCAACTTTGGTACAATGAAGTATTATTACATAATACTCCAAGGAAATTTATACGGGAAAAGTTGACATTTTTTGAGCTGGTAAGTTTTATAAGGGGCCCGAGTTTGAGGGATCACGAATTCCCAAAGATTTCTTAAATGTATGAATCACGAGGAAAAAAACTCCCTTTTGTAAATTTTGTGACAATGCTTCTATGTGTGTTTATAAGTAATTGGTATCAAATATTGCATTAAAACTGCCAGAAGTGTGTAGATCCCTTTTACTTCTTAAGGACGTTCACCCATGTGACCATGTGTTTTTCAAGCATTTTTAGGGAATCTTTTTTATGACCAGTAAATAGATAGAACTTCAAGTTTTTTTTTATCATTTATTTATATATATTTTAAGAGTATGTATATAAATGTTTAGCCAAAAATATCAAATAGAACGTGAATTATAGTGCTCTGAATACACCCGCCTCGAAAAAATGGACGCTCACTTGCTCCATGATTCCGGCTGATTGGCTTATTTGAAATTTAAAAAAGTTAACGGCTTTTTATTTTGTAAGCTTAAATGCACGGAATGGATTATATTCAATTGAAAATACCAAATATTGAATTTTTGGTTGACCTCTGAAGAAAAAGTTTCGAATTTCCTGATTTTTTTTTATGTTTTTGTTATGAAAAATAGAAATATTGGGAGTTTGTGAATGTTCATTGTCCATTCTGTGCGTCTATATGTGCTGAGTCTACCCTGTAAATTCCAAGTCATTCGAACAAACCGCTCTTGAGATATGATGGAGGAAAGTTTGAAAAACACAGTTTTGAGAAAAACGCGTTTAAAGTTTCAAGTCTGGTTAAAACTACGAAAATCTCAACTTATCCTCGATCGGGGATGCCTGGTCCGTAGAGTACTTCTTTTCTCTTCCTCTAGGAATTCGTTCAAAGCAGATTGCTAAACTCTTGTATCAATTCTTTCTTGTTTAACGGTATCGCTCGTACGCCGCTCAGAGCACGAGGTGCACGTTTCATCACGCTTCTGTACATAAGTATGCTTTTCGTGGCCAACGGGGCATCCAATAGTCATCATTACTTTTAAAACTCCTACAAAACTTTCATTAAAGATAATGACAGATAAGTATGTTGCAATTTTAACGATCTTGGGGCCAGAGTGTAGATGCTTTGGAACGAAAGTCCAAATCAACGAATTTATAGATTCGTTATTGTTTTGCGTCCCTGCGAGAAAGATAAATCACTTTTACAAGTCTTACATATTACAATTTCAGAAATAGCAGCAAATACTGAAGCAAGCTCCAAAATATAATACACGAAACTTAGCGCGATGGGAACCTCCATGATCATGCTGTTTTTTAGTTTTCTCGCAGAAGTTAATGTAATTTCCGTATAATTTTGGGCGGTAAAACGGTTTCCACTTAACTTTCGCTTTTTATTACTACCAAGATGAACATTTCAAGTCGTACTTCTTTTTCGATCACTCATTGCAAAAAATAAATAATTTGCAGCTGTTGTGCTCTTCAAAGCTAAACCAAAACTAAAACAAGTTCAACAAAACAGACAATAACTATACAGTGAGCCACAAAATTGAATATACACCTCTAAAACTTTTAGACTTCTTCCAATTACAAATTAAATATTGATTTAAAATAGATAATTTTTTTTATCCTAGATACTTTAACCTCTGCTTTACCATCCTATAATACACACAATTCTGTAGTTCACTTATTTATTACGAAAAAAGTTAAGCGCTTCGAAGAAAAGATAGAAAACCATGCCACAAAATTGAGTAGACACTTCTTATATTTGTAAATTTTGCCACCATTTTTTTTAGTTTCAAATTTTCTTTAAAGAGTTTCAGGAGTAGCTGCTGCTTATAACAAGTGCTATTGCACTTCAACGCTTTTAAATAGTATTTTTTCTCATTAAAAATCGTAAAATGAGTTCTCGTAGAGAAACTACTGAATTTGAACTTTTATTGGTTGTAAAATGGTCAAAAGAGGGCAAATCTCTTCGAGAAATCGCTTCGAATCGCTATGTGTAACTCATGGTTGTATCCAAAAAACTCTACAGAAGTATAAAAAAAACTGGATCTGTGGCCAATATTCCTGGAAGAGGACGTAAAGAAATACTGAGTACTGCAGCGAAGAGGAAGATCATTCACTCAGTAAAGAAAGATCCGAGGGGGAGTGCCTCTAAACTAGCTTTATCGATGTCCTCTACAATTGGGGAAAAGGTCTCAGATGAAGCAATTCGACGTATCCTTCACCAATATGGGTTTCATAGCCGTACACCAATACGAAAGACACTCATTAAGTATGTGATTAAACAAAAGAGAGTGATTTTCGCCAAAGAACATCGTTTAAAGCCTATTTCTTTCTGGAACACTGTAATATTTTCTGATGAAAGTAGATTTAATCTTTATGGAAGCGATGGACGATTTAAAATATGGAGAGAAGCTGGGAAAGCACTGGCACCTAAAAACACCATTAAGACAGTCAAGTTCGGGGGTGGATCTGTCCTCATTTGGGGTTGTATGTCGGCTGGAGGAGTTGGAGAGGAGCTTGCTTTTATTGATGGTATTATGTACAAATGTGTATATTTGGGGATTTTAAAGGATAACTTGGAAAAAAGTGCCAGTAAGTTGGGGCTTGGGTCAAGCTTCACATTCCAGCAGGACAACGACCCCAAGCATACAGCGAAGATTGTGCAGTTATACTTACTGTACCATTGCAGGAAGCAATTACACACTCCAGACCTAAACATCATAGAAAATTTGTGGTCGCAATTAGAGAAAGCTGTATATGAGCATGAAATCACAAGCAAGGAAGTTCTCAAGAAGGTTCTGAGAGAAGAATGTGCTAAATTTTCTGTTGAAACCACTAAAACGCTGGTAGAATCTATGCCCAGAAGATTACAAGCTGTAATTCAAGCAAAAGGTTATACAACAAAATATTAATTTGTACGTTAAAAGGAAATTAATAAAGTTGTATACTTATTTTTGTTGTGTTGTTTTTCCTCTCGTCTTAGATCCTTTATTTTTTTTTCTTAAAATATAAATAAACGTAACAATTTTATTAATATAGTACGGTAAAGCATAGACTAAAGTATATAAGGTAAAAATTTCAATCATCTTAAAGCAATATTTAATTTGTAATTGCAAAAAGTCTCTAAGCTTCTAAGGTGTATACTCAATTTTGTGGCTCACTGTAGATATTTCCTTTTAAACCTGTACAAACTTGTATATACTTTTATGAATGTATATTTGTATAGAAGGGTATCAAGCCGACTGTATACAATAGGCCTAGCCATCTACTGCCAACTCAGCGCTCCGAACAGCTGCTTCTTCTAACTGCTGCATCTTTATAACAACTTCGAATTTTAAAAAAAATCACTTTACTACCGTATCCTAGACATGTTAAGGAAGCAATTTATGATAGAAAAAAATTTCGATTTTTTGAACCAATCACATCTGTGAACCCCCTTAAAATAGTTATGAGAAATGTAAGGAATCGAAACATAATACACATCACATCAATCATTGCTTAGTGTTTAAAAAATATATGGCCTTGTCATGTTAAAAAAATATTTTATGATCTACCTAATGAAATCAAATCATTATTTAAATTTACTTCTGCTTTTATAGAAATACTAAGCTGAATTTTTGGGAGGAAATCATATGAGAATATCATCTCTATACAATATTAAAATGAATTCATCTTTACGATTTAGTCAGAAAACTTGAAATCTTGTAGTTTCGAATCTTTATTTTTAACACTAAGACTTCAATTGTCTGATACAAATGCTATAAACGGATAAAGCATGATCCCAATCCAAACAAGAATTTCAGATAAAAGTTAATATCAGATAAAAATCAAAGTAGAATTGCTGATAATTTGTGTGTTTATAAGTAATTGGTATACATAATATATATATTGCATTAGAAATATCAGAAGGGTGTAGATCACTTTTACTTCTAAAAATTAGAATGAGAAATGTAAGGAACTATATCGATCCATAATACATTAATCCATTGCTTAATATGTTAACAGAAGGACTCAGAATATTTGATAACACTAATCGAATGAAAATAATAATCTAACTGTAAAAATGTAATATTCATAACACATGTCAAATTGCTTATTTTAAATTAAGTTAAGAAGATAACAAGTATTCTTTTCAGTGAATGAGCAAAAGTTAGAAGGAGAAGAACGCTCACAGTAAAGGGATTCACTAACAGTGTATGTGCCTCTAATTTTTGATAAAATATTTTTATAAACGATTGTCCTTCGTAGTACTTTTATGTTAGTTTACAATGTCTTGAAGCACTGAAAGTTTCTTATTTTAAATATAGAATTTGATGTTAACCTTTTTGACGTTATATTTTTATAGTAGTATCATTTTTTTGCCAACAGAACTCTTTAGAAAGAATTTAACTCTATCAGCATGTGGCTATTTATTTCAGATTGTGATAGGATGTAGCTCTAATTCTGTTAGTATAAAACAGCTTTTAATACTTCACCAACATTTTGTTTCAAAGTTTTATAATGATTTCCTTTTATCTTACCGGGGAATTTAATTTCTGAAGTATTGATTTTAATAAAACTCACATGAATAACTGAATATGTTCAAAGATATTCCTGGAAACCCCTAGTTAAAGGTCTTATTTATTGTTTTAGTTAAATGTTCCTTACATTAAACACAAAAGATATTTTTAAGAAAATCTTGGATCAAGGAACTGTTGATTTGTTTCAGCATTAAAGAACCTATAAAGATACGATAATAATTACCAACATATTTTTTCTATAAACAATTCAAACACAAAAAAATCAGCAATCAGTTTGGAACAACAAAAAACAGTATTTTGCATTATAGATTATTAAGTACTATAATCACTTTTCTCGAAATTTTGGTTCTTCGTAAAGTTTAATTCTAAAAATATTGTACTAAAAAATACAACAGTACATACCATGCTTTCTCGATGACATCAAAATGCCTTTTGCTATACACTGTACAACTCCGGTTTGAACAAAATGAACATGATCAGGAGAATCACTTAGGATACTACCCTAATCACCAGTAGAATTATATATTCATTAATCTAATTTGGGTAGTAAATATTACAGGATTCAAAGTGATTCTTTGTAGCTTTCACTCTGTTTTGTTCTTCAGATTTCTGGGTTATTTTACTGGTAAAATTTCCCAAACCGAAGGTACTTAATTAAAAAAAGTAAGTTTTTAATTATTGCTTTCTTGGGAAATTTTCCCAGCAGTTTTGTATAGCTCTTGTGAAAGAGCAGATGTAGAAAATAAGCTATCACTTATATCTATAAGCTATCCCTGAAAGTATGGCTACACTTTCAAAAATGAATTAAAAATAAACAAGCAAAGATTTTCACTTACGGTTTTTGAGTCCCATAAAGAAAATTTTGAAACTTTATGTTTAAGGAGATGCAAACTAAATGGCACAATGTCCACGTTTTGTATTATTCTTGTTTCAAAATTGTTTCAACACAGGAGCAAAGGCAGGTCGTAGAATGGTTTATCAAATTTAAATCTGCAACACATGTAAAGCGTAAATGCGGCACCACCGCAGTGGAGTAAGGAAGTAAAAAAGGTTATAGAGGAAAAGTTCCCAGGGGGCGATAGATGAGAAGAGGAAGTCAAATACCATGGCCACCTAGATCTCTAGGCATAAAATCTTTGGACTTCTTCTTGTAACGATACGAGAAAAAATTCTTTACCTATCACCAATGCGTAACACCGATTAATTGAAAAGTCGAATTACAGTAGCCATTCAGAATGTTGATGCTTTAATGTTTCAGAAGTCGTGACTGGAGACTCAATGTGTTGTGCATAACTATTTATTAGCGCGAACATTGAAATCATGCAATAAAACATTGTAAAACGGGTTTGGTATTTTCTTTACGGAACATAACAACTGTAAGTCAAAACATCTGCTTGTTTATTTACAATTAATATTTGAAAGTGTAGCCATCCTGTTCGGACACCTTGTATCTTTAACGACGAATGTAAAAACGAATATATATCTTTCTCGTAAAAATTATCAATCTTCAAATGACAAATATTTAAATATTTTAATTTGCTTAGAAGGTTATTTAAGGTTTTATTTGTTTGATATGAATAACGGTATGAAAAAGATACATTTTATTATTACTTATATATGTGAAAAGAGCAAAACCACATAAACATATTTTAGTGTAACGCTAAATTTTTTTTAAAAAAAAGTATGATTTATATTTCTTATTTATGAAAAATAAGATGTATTATTGCGGCAAAGCATAAGGACCTTGAGAGTTTTTATTAACAGGTTGACAAGATTACTGTTTTCTTATAGCATTTATGTAATTCATAAATTTACTTTTCCAACAAAAGTTTGCTCATATGATTGTGTATAAGAAAATAGATAACATCCAGAGAATATGCAGCTTTACGTTGTAATCTGTGCACCTGAACTTTACACGCTATATGCCTTGTTTTGTATAATTTCCCACCCCTGCTTTACAATAATAACGACGGTATACATTTTTAATTTTAGGTGAGTGTGAAGTTGTTGGAGCTCAGTGGAAAAAAGAAGACATATTAGATGCCAAAATAAAAAAGTTCCTCTCGGTATGCATATTATTTTCTTGTTTTATATTTAGTTACTTAAAAATTTGTTTTGAATCATTATTTTATGTTAATAAGGTAGCACGTGGTTCTCTCTCTCACAGTTTATTAATGAATATAAAGGAATTGCTTTAAGATATATGGTCAATTGATATATATTATAATCTAATTTTTTTTCAATGATAGATGGAAGTTTTGAAGATACATTTGAGGTTTTTTAGTTTTAAGATGAAAAAATAACAAAAACTGTAAGAGATTCATTGTTATGAATTCGTGTGAACATTTAAAATAAAGGATGATATTTTGTACACACTAAAAATAAGTGCATTTGGTTATATTATGCATTCCAGTGAAATAAAGTAGTCAAAAGTATATTTATATTCTTACTTCGAATGAGCAATTAAAAAAAATTCGTGTGTGTGTGTGCAATTTAACATAATTGCATTCGAAAGCAAAGTATTATAAATAATTTTCTACTTTTCATTATTATACAAGATGAAATTAATTGAACTTAATTGAAATGAAATTTATAAGTTAAAAATTAAGTGCAACAAATTATGTATGTAAATCAAAATTTGCTTCGATTTTTTTTTCCATAAATTTTCTTCAATATAATTAGATATTTCTGATGCTATGTATTCGTACATAGCATCAAGTGTGCGATTAAAAAATTTTGTAATAAATCTTAAAAATAATGAACG
>BMAU01006992.1:0-22500 GCA_019973935.1 Trichonephila clavipes | reverse complement strand
CTAATACAGCTGCATTCAAAACATTTCGGAGAGACTTACTTGAAATTGCCTGTTATTTTTGCACAAAATTTAAGTATTATATATAGATGTTACAAACTAATATTGATTCTCTTCCTATCAAATAATAAATAGTATCAATCATATAAAGGAGTTAACAGGGTTATTTTTTTTAAAAAAATAAATATTTTAATAAACCCAACATCACAACTGATTATAATAGTTTGTTAATATAAGAAGTACTGATACGCAAAATTACAATTCTTAGAAATTTTTCTTCTATTTTGCTTACCTATGATTAAAATTTTAAAAAAAGAAAAGTGTAAAATCACAATATTTTTATTAATGTAAAAAAACTCCAGCCACAAAATTTTAACTTAAACCATAATCACCTGCTTTTGTAGCTGCAAAAATCAACCTAACAACTTCCCTAGGTGTTATTTTATGCGTATTGGTGCTTTTAGCTGTATCGAGTTAGGTTGATTTACTATATTTGCGCAATATTTCTTCTGTGCCTATTTTTCTGGCTTAGGCTCATGTACACAAATAAAAGAGCCAAAGTTTATCACAAATTAATTGTAAAAAAATAAACATTAATTTTTAACTACAAATTTTATCGATGATGTAGCGATCCTAAACTATTCTCACAAGTTTAAAAATATTTTCATGAAAATTAGAGCATTCATTAATTAAAATACTTTTTTCATTACACTTTTGATTTAATGTTTTATTAATTTAAAATGAGAAATTTATTAATAGGTTCTTAAATAGGTTAAAATGATGCTGTAGAAAACTAATTACTAATAATTTGAGACTGAGGTACGAAAAGACATACATAATACGGACCGATTGAACCTTTTATTACTTGATGCCAAAATTCATTTCAAGCAATACATAGTTATACAACGCAAAACTGTCGGGATTTAATTAGTTTTTTACAACTTAACACATATAGTGTAAGTAACACGTAATTTGAATTCTTTCTTATGCAATTGTTTAACAATTTTCTTTGTCTTTTTTAAAAATATATGTTATTCTTACTGTGTACTAAGCTATTTAGCTTTGTATCTTAACTCATTTCATAGGCTGGTTTGTTTATATATATAATCTGAGATTTCATTAAATCCTGGATGACCTAGAATTCCAATTAATCGGCGTTGATAAATTTATGCTTTATTCAGTTTCATTAAGTAAGTTTACTTAATTAATTTATCAGTTTCATAAATGTTGAAAAAAAAAAGAAAAATTTTACTTTTTTATATGATGCTATCAATGAAAAATATTGCTTAATGAGGAATATTCATAAAACACACTTAGCACAAAGTTTATGAATTTTTTTCGGATAATCTTCGATCCCCTAATAAAAGTGTTATAAATCATTTTATAAAGAAATAGAAGGTTTAAAACACTAGAACCCCTAATTTTTATTATTTCATCAGATTGAATGAAAAATATATATGTATATTAAGCATGAAATTGTTTTGTGTAAAAAAAATTCACATCTTTTAGTGTTATGAAAATTTTTTCGGGTTTTTTTCCATATATATTTAAATTAGTCCTTCTGACTTAAAATAATGTTTTAATAAACTTTGTATTCATTCTTCAGCATAAAGTAAAAAATTAGATGCATGGGACTTTGCAATGAATGATGAATAGGGAAGAAATATTTAAATGAATGCGATCAGTGTATTAAAAGAAATCTTCTATATAATTCTCTATTTGTATTATTTAAATAGAATAAGTAAAATAATACGACATTCCTTTTATTACACACTAAAAAACAAAAATTTTAAAATATTGTGACTTTCGATAAATGTTTGAATCTCAAAAAGTATTTTGAACGCAATATATATATACAGTTACTCTCAAAATTGAGGGTACACCTACTTTTAAAACGGGAATCAATGTGCATGCATCTGTTTTCCTGCATAAATCAGAATAAAGCATAATAAAGAGTTAATATTTAGTAGCATAACCTTTTGCTGATATGACAGCTTCCAATCGCCGAGGCATCGATTCCACAAGATGTCTAGTGGTCTCGGGAGCAATATTCAGCCATTCTTCTTGCAATACCGTTTTCAATTGTTCCTTGCTTGTAATTTGATGTGTTTTTGCACAGATCTCTCAAGGTGGGACCACAGATGATCGATAACATTTAAGTCGAGAGACTGTGGAAGTATATTAAGTTGATTCCGACAATGGTAAAGCAGCCATTCTTCTACAACAAACGCAGTGTGCTTGGGGTCATTGTCTTGCTGGAATATGAAATTCGACCCCAATCCCAAATTATCAGCACTTTCTTTCAAATTATTTTGCAGAATATTAAGATAAGCCATCTTGTGCATGATTCCATCAATGAATACTAGCTTTCCCACCCCCGACGTAGCCATACACCCCCAAACCATCACCGACCCACCTCCGTGCTTCACAGTAGGAATTGTGTGTTTTGGGTGGTGTGAGGTATTTGGTTTACGCGACACCATACGACGACCGTCACTGCCGAAGATGTTGAACTTACTCTCATCACTGAAAATGACTTCGTTCCAAAACTGTTGAGGCTTTAAAATGTGTTCTTTAGCGAATTTCAATCGCTTGACTCTATTCCTCTTACCAATTAAGGGCTTTTTCGATCTACTCTACCATTATAGCCAGCCTTTCTTAGGACTCTTCGTACCGTTTCTGCAGAAACCGATCGACCTAAGGTATTAGAGGTACTGGCTGCAATTTTAGGAGCACTAATTTTAGGATCAATCTTCACTTGATGTATAACTCTTCGCTCGGTTATGGAGTTCATAATTTTCTTTCTCCCTCTTCCTTCGTTATTTGCCAGCATACCAGTCTTCTTAAATTTTTGCAGGATTTTTGGATACAGTTAACACTTCGTCCAACTACTTTGGCAATATTCAGCTGGGATTTACCTTCATTTGACAGTTTAATAACAAGTTTTCTCTCTTCGATCGTCGTTTCCTTCCGATTCTCCATTTTAATCAAGACATCAAATCACAAACATAAATTTGTTATCAGATAGCCTTTGTGTGTGTGTGTGAAAGCCTTCCTTTATTATAGATCTATTATCAAATTTATATTTAAAAAATTACTGGTAGTTTTGCATAGTGATTAAAGAAGTGTACCCTCAATTTTGTGACATTAAAATGGTGTAGTTTTTCTTTCAAACCTTCATATTTTTGTTTCAACCAATTTCCATGTCTTACATTTAATGTTATTTGGAAGAGTAATGTATGCATTTTGAATGTACAAAAGTGCGTTAACATAGCATATTAATTTCTACACCTGGTGATCCGATGGTGAATTCGGAATTAAGTGTACTCTCAATTTTGGGAGTCACTGTATATATATAGTATTTTGAGAAAACAAAATATAATTAAAACAAAGAGCCATTAAGATGTACCGATTCTTTTAAAATTTTGTGTTAAGAAAACTGCCAATGAGATATCAGATGACTCAAAATTATAATTCGAATACTTATCATCGCTATTTACGAATAATCTCCAAGTAGAATATTTTTCATTCATAAAAAATACTTTTCGTCATTTCTGCTATATTTGTGCTCCATAAATAACACTCACAAAAAATGTAATTTTGTTACAAACCATATCATTCCAATGTGTATTAAATGGAAGCAATAATTAATATTATTCTGTTATTTATTATAAACCTAGTCAAGACTTGTGTAAAAATTTCCATCGCTTAATAACATTAATTTGCATACCACCTAAAGCATTTTAACTAAATAATAAATTGCAATGAATGGCTTAAAAAAACTTTTCTTGTTCATACCTTTTTGAAATCCCTATAACAAATTTTGAATAAACTAGTATGGGTTGACCAGCTTAGGTGTCGTCTTCGTCACTTGACCATGGTTCAAAATTATGAGATCCGTCGTTGTAAGCCCTTGTGTAGCTGAATAGTGCGACGTTAATACTTCTACACTCATTCGCGTATTTGTGACATTTTTTATTTTTCTAGCAGCACGTCACGTCACTTATATGAAGAGAGGCCGCAGTAGCCTAGTGGTTATAGCCACGTGCTCGTGGCCGTAGTGTCGCGGGTTTGATTCCTGGTGCCACTGAACATCTAGGGGGGTAAAAAAGGCAGATGCACGTTAAATCTGTCGCGGCTCAATATCTTATAGTTGGTGTGGTAGTTAGGAGTGGGAGCATGTCAGCTCAGGTATCGTCCTCGTCACTTGATCGAGATTCAAATTACGAGTTCCATTGCCAATAGCTCTCGTGCAGCTTTATAGTACGACATTAATATACCTCTCATTCACGAACTGTGATGGAAAAAGGGATTTAAATCCTTGTTTCATTTATTTCAAAGAGCCATGCGTTTGCATATATCTGTATGAGACCTTTCTGTGTATTCTCATTTCCTTTTTTAGTAAGATCTAGTCTCATTTTTTAAAATACTAAATTGTGTTCAAGAAATAACACCTTTCGCAAAACTACGAGATCCGTCGCCAATAGACTTTGTATTACTTCTTAGTGCAAAGTTAATGAAGCAATCAGTCTATTGGAATTCTATTACGACACATCAAATCGAGCCGTTTTCGTTTTCTATGTATTTATTTTCTAGCTAAAGCACAAAGAACAATAAAAGGTTTAAATAACACAATGAAATGTTTTACCGAATTTCAACATCAATAAAACATGGTGCCGAAAATCGAAAAATTCGACTACTAGGTCTCCGTCGGGTGGGAGATCACAAAAACACAAAAAGAGCATCGTCTTGCGAAATGAAGTTGCAACATCGTTAAACTGTTTTTACAATCGCATGTTCACTTGAAACGACTTTTGGTGTCAATTATTAATTGTTCAATTAGTGCTTAGCAATACAATACAAATTTGATTTTAAAAAATTTAAATTATTTTTCACTTTTATTATCATTTAAATTAAATAAAAACATACACAATGAAATTTTCCACAATCAAAATTTCTGATATAAATATTAATTACTAACTGCTATGCCCGTTCTTTGCACGAGTGAATTGAAAAATTAAATAATGTAAATTGAAGGATAAAGAAGTTTTTAATGAGTTAATTTTATTTGAATTGCTAATTAAACAAAAAAAGCTTTTTGCATATCTCAGCTGAATAAAAAAAACATGTTTGTTAAATTTTAAGTCTGTAGATCTAATAGCTGATAAAAAGGATTTTTTTATCTATAACTCCCTGTAACTCTCTTGTGGGTCGATTTTTCAAAAGGCCTTTCTAAGCTGATCTCTGCTCTGCAAAAGTAGCACATTGTTACAAATTTTGTGTAATGAACGCTTAAAATAGTATAAATAATTTATATCTGGAAGTGTAATACTTAAATATTACTTTTTGTTGTATTTATTTTATGTTAAAATTGTAATCAGCCTCACACTCCGCCTGTTCAAGCTTTCGTAATTCCTGGCGCCTGGCGTAGACAAAACAAGATGCAAAGTTTTGCTTCACACGTAAAAAATACATATATGCTGTTGCGGGCTTTTTCGCAGGTGGCCGAATTTTTTCCTTCTTTCTTGACAATTATCGTTATATTTTAGACACTTCACACAATATATTTATAAATTATAACCTATTTGTTATTCTGATGTATAAGCTATATTATTGTAAAGTTTCATTAAAATCCATTCAGTTGTTTTTGCGTGAAAGAGTAACAAACATCCATACAAACTTTCACGTTTATAATATTAGTAAGGATGTATCACATTTCCAGACTTTCTGTGTTCTGAGTATAAAGTTGTCAACATTTCTATCAATTGAAATTTACCTTGCAAGAATGTAATTATTCTTAATTGTATTTAAAAAAATTCAGTTATCTTATTTACGTTTCAAAGATTTGCAAAAGCGCGATTATTTTTTAATTCAAATAACAAATAAAGAACGAAGCAGATTTTTTTAGAGTCCTGTTCGGTCAAACAATGTACGGGCGTCTCTAGTATAACACGGTACTTGTAAAACACGGTTTCGATATTACACGGTACAAAATTTGCGGTTATTATAACATGGATTCAACATTACACGGCGCAAAACTTGAATTTAAAATATTGAATATCATTTTCGTTCAATAAGAGGAATTATCAACTGGATTTTTTTTCAATCGCGTTCAATATTCTCAACTTATTGCTTCAGTAATATGTAGCGGTAAATTTAAAAGAGAATTGCGCTAGGTTCTTTAGCTCCTTGTAGAAAAATTCTGAGAGAAGTGCAAGATCAAAACAGACAGGTAATTGTAAAACTTTGTCAGATAACTTTTGTAATAATGGAAGAGTTTCAATCAACTTTGAGAGAAAAAATAAATTAGCTGTAATTTCTGGTGAGAGTGATGATGAAAATTAATTTTGTGATCCTAAATAGACATTTTTATTTATTTTGTAATAATAATTATTATTATTTCTATTTCAATTTTTGCATTTCATTTTTCTTTATTAAACACTTGAAGTTAACTTACTTTTTCAGTTGTATATATTATTGTAACGAAATTTCAACTATCCTAAAATTGTACCCCATGAGACTTGATTCCGATATAACACGGTTTACATTGCTTTAATTTATATTATTTCAAAGTTTCGTATAACAAGGTTTCTATACAACACATTACATATTGCCCTGATTTATATTATGTGCATACATAATTAATTTAATAAGAAATATTATAATAATTTAAATAAATAAATAAATGAGTCTAGCATATAACACAATATGAATTAACTATTTTATACGAAGAATACCTGTATACGAAAGAAATAATCTAAAAATAAAACCTCTCTTTTTGACTAAGGACTCAAATCCCTGTTCAAAAGGAAGAATTAATAAGACTATAAATAGTAACAGTGTAACAAATTTTTACGTTACAGACGCAAGAAACAATTGCAGGATGTTCGATATTTTTCAAAGGAATATTTTTATTACATTTTATGCATTACATTTTTTTTCTTTTTGGGTTTTCTCAATTTTGTCTGACATGATGAATGATTGTCTTAAAGTTTCAGAAGAATAAAACGAAACACGTATATAACTAGTTTACTATGAATTAAAAGGGGTCACAGGGGTGTTAAATTTCTCTGGAGGTCTGAAAATATAAACAATTTTTAAACAGGTATAATTTCTTTAAATTTAAGTTAAATAATTCGAATCTTTTACACATTACTTATAAAGGAATGGGGCTTCAGAAAAGTATAAAATGTTAAAAATATAATCATAATTTTAAAAATTATAAGCATATGAAAATAAGAAACTTTTCTATAAGAAATATTTATTAAGTTTTACGTCGCGCATGCTATTTTCTAAAAGAGTAGGTTTAATTACTAGCTTTTTAAGTTGATTTTTAAAGACAAATGTATTCCTAATACTTTGTAGCTACTTTTATATAAATAGAATAATAAATTACATATTTTAATAAATAAAAACTATACATTTTTAAAAAATATTTAAAAAATTGCAATATTTTACAAATATTTTGAAATACTAAAGATATATAATACTAAAATTAGGTAGGATTTAAAGAGTATCATGCATTGTATAATCCTATAAAGTTTTATACGTCAGAGGCTAATATTTTAGAAAATAGTGTGCGCAAAGCAAAAAATACTTAATATTTATTATAGAATTTTCATATGCTTATGACTTTTAAAATTATTATTATATTTTAAACATTTTATACTTTTCTGAAGCCCCATTCTATTTTAAACAATACGTAAAAGATTTGAATCATTTAATTTAAATTTAAAAGAATTATACGCGTTTGAAAATCGTTTATATTTTAAGACCTCTAGAGAAATGTAACACCCTAAGACCCTTAAAAATATATATATTTTGCTTTGGTTGCCACACCAAAAAAGTAAATAAAATTGTATTTATAAAATTATAAATTCATTGTAAATATTTTTATATTAAAATTGTTATTAAAATTTTATACTAATTTTTATACTAAAATACATTTTTCAAAATAATGTCTTTAAAAATCCAGAATTATATCAAGAGTTTTATATAAGTCTTATTATTAAAAACATAATGTATTCACTTAAGTCTATTCAAAATAAATAAAATGACGGAATACAAGACATGAATGTCTAACTTTTTCTATAACTTTAAAAAAGACATAGAATCCTTCTTTAAACTTTAATAAATATACTAGTTTTTTTTATGTTTCTACAGATCTTTTAAAATATTTTACAAATGAATTTCAAATAAAGAAATTATTAACAAATGTAGTGGTTTCAAAACATATGGCATATGGAGACTTTCAAAATTATCTTTCGCGAGTATGCAATTCAAGTCTCCTTGCAGAAATTGATTATGTTTAGAGATGTAAGTAAAAGAACGTAATATATACATCAACGTAATCATATTATAAGTTTTATTCTATTAATAAGTTTATCATTTAATGTATTTGGAAAAGTAGTCTTATGTATGTGCTATTTATTTTAGTTCTACTCCTGTTATGATATACACAATTATTTTTATAAGTATATTGATGATTTTACATTGGGGTTTTAAACAATTGCATTTTCATTTTGGGAAAATTTCAAATGCGTACAACTATTGAATTTTCTAGTTGTAATGTAATTATTTTTTTCTGACATTTAACTTTTTTTTGATATTTTGAAGTACTTTCAATTTTGAATAAAACTAATAATATTTGAGCAAATTCCAATAAAATTCTATATCCCATTCTTTTATATTAACCACTATGTGTGATTGTAATTGCTGAACATTCAGATTTTCCTTTAATGGTACCACTGTTTCCTTTCACATTTCGTTGCATAATTTCTCTAAATACGATTATGAAAAATAAATTTAATATGTACCATTATAATGTATTGGAACAAATTATCCTTTAACCTATATATATATATCTGTGAAGGGGGTGCCAGCTCAGGTGTCGTCCACGTCACTTGACCATGGTTCAAAATTACGTGTTCCGTCGCCAAAAGCCCTCGCGCAGCTGATTAATGCGACGTTAATATTCACTCACTCACTCAACATATATCTGCCTCAGTTCTGTTGAATACAAAGATTTTTTTTTAACTTAAAGCGGTCAATTATTTTGCCCAAAATGTTCCAAAAAAGGGCACATTTTTTATTTCATATAATTAAGCGTAATACTTAATAGAATGCGAAAAAAGGCAAGAGTTTTATTTTAATTTTCAATTCTAAAGTTTTCACATTAATTTATTTTATAATAGTTGAACACAAACTCCTAAATGTTTGCTTTTCATAAGTAAACTCCGCAGGCTATGAAGGATATCTGTTTCATATACCTTAACCCTTTATCTACCGCATTATGATTTGCTGCAGTTTTTTCATGCAATATTTTTTTTTGGATCACTACATTGAAAATATAAAGGGACATACATAAACAAAATACTCAACTTTTGAAAATTTAATCCGTTAGAGCAAATTAATTAATTAAAGCTATTCCACTGTAAAATTAATTACATACACTGTTCACTTAAAATAAAGAGTCAAATCGTTTTCTAAGGTCCTCATTAGCATACAAAAAATAAGGCACTTAAATTTTCACATTAACTTTTTTTCGGGACAAAAATGATAATCTTTGCAATCCGCTGAAAACGTAATTTCTGCTATAAAACTATTCGCCTTTCCCGCTTAAATACTCCTCATAGAACCCGTGCTGCCATATAACTTGGAAGAGTGGATTTCAAAGAATATTCCTGCTAAGTACTGTCAGAATATTCGTAAAATTGGTTATTCTATGTTATTTTAAAGTGAGTGGTACTTATAAGTACTGTCGGTAGAAAAAGGGTTAAAAGAATTTCTCTCATGCTTACAAAAACATTTCATGTTCGTATCTCTTTTTCAAATGGTTGAGGATTTTGTGTGTGTGTGCATAAAAAAATGCACGCACAATTTGAAGCGTGGTGTAATACACTGCTGGACAATTGCTAAGGACGGATCACAAATTGCTATGTAGCATAACATTAAATGAGACATGAGGCCTAGTAGGATAAAATATAGTTGCCACACTGTTCAGAGATTAGAATAAAGAATATTTATTGTTCTGGAAAGGACAAAAGCTGTGAAACATCTCAAAGAAAAAAATGTTCATTTGATCTGCGTACGGAGAAATGGAACAATGCATCTAAAAGTCAGCAGGCACCTTAAAGAAAGGTATCAGTACGGGATATGTCCACCGTGGAGTGTGATGCAACATTCCACACGTCGTACCATACTTTGCACAACATTATCCAGCAGCTGTTGATGCAATTTATCCCATTCCTCTGTGAGTGCACGGATGAGGGTGTTCTTGTTTGTCGGAGGATAGTTTCGACCAGCAACTTGCCTCCCCAAAGCATCCCACACATTTTCAATGGGGTTTAGTTCTGGAGAACGTGCTGGCCATACGAGACGATGAATATCCTCGCTGTCCAGACAATCCTGAACAACGAGTGTTCAATGATATGTTGCGTTGTCGTCCATAAAAACAAATTTATCACCGACAGCACCACGGAAAAGACGAACATGAGGAAGTCGAACTTCATCAATGTATCGTTGGCCCGTCATAGTCCCATTCGCAACCACATGTAGGGGCGTGCGGCCATTGATCATGATGCCGGCCCACACCATGATACTGCATGTCGGATATCGGTCCTTTTCCTGGATATTTTCTGGACGATAAGCAGTACCACTCTCGCGCCAGATCAGTTGGCGTCTACAATCCGATGACAGACTGAACCTACTCTCATCTGAGAATAGTACGCATGCTCAGTCCTGTTCAGTTCAATTGTGATGCTCACGACACCATTGCAAACGTGCAGTACGGTGCTTTCTGGTCAATGGGACACACACAACAGGTCGCCGGGCGTATAGTCCTCCTCCCCTCAAACGTCTGGCAACAGTTTTTCGGGATATCTGCTTTTCTGAGGCAGCAAGAAACTGATTTGCCACCTGCTGAGCTGTGGTGCGCCTGTTCCTTTTTGCTGATAGGACGATATATCTGTCTTCTGCAGGCGCGTACTTCTAACACGACCTCCCCCGTGCCGTCTACTACACATTCCAGTAGTTTTAAATGACTTCCACAGCCGTGAAACAACGCTGTGAGCGATGTCGAACTCCCTGGCAACATCTGTTATTTTTCGCTCTTCTTCGATCTTTCCAATAATTCGGCCACACATAAAATCATCTATGTGATGTCGGGAAGACATGCCAAAAATTTTAAGTTCGTCTATTAAATCTTTCCTGTAAAACTTTGACTTGAAACAACAACTGTCCACACGCGTCAAAACCTTTAAAGCTCTATGAACGCTATCACGTGATGAACAGACGTGGAAAGAAATTTGCATACTCATACTTCTTACTAATATCCCGCACTTATTCTAATTTTCCACATTTTGCTTCCTTTCATTTTGTGGTTGCTATGGATGATAGTGTTATCCGTCCTTAGCAATTGTCCAGCAGTGTACTAAGCCTTACATTGCAATGGGGACAGAGATAACATCGGCTTTTTTTTATTATCTTTTCGTTTTTCTTTCTTCTCAAGCAACAAATTGCACATTGCCTTACCAACCCCTGTTCTTTATCGAATATTTTCAAGAATCTAAATTCCTGCCTTCAATGAAAAATTACCTCCGTCACCACAAAGAAAATCCCAGACTAGAAGTACTTCAGTACCATGGGCACAACCTATATTTCTTAAAAACGCTAGCTATAATAATCTCAATATAAGAATGAAAAATAAGTGTAAATCAAAGATTGAAAGAGGAAATTATCACTGCCCGTACAGCGTACGGGTAAACCGGTTGTGACTAGTTTTCGGTAGCCCATACGCTGTACGGGTAAACCACTAACAGTTATAACTATTTATTTATTTTTAAACTATTATTTATTTTTTAAAAAAATAATTTACATGAAATTTGAGAAACATAAGATTTCTTTTTACAATTGATGTAAAAGAACCCTGGAATTCTAAGAAGAATGCTATAAAGAAAGATTACAGCAACTGTTTGAAATTGAATAGTGTGCTGTGCTTACTGATTAGTGTGCTTTTTCATTCTTTTTCAACTAAAAAAAAAAAAAAAGAATTACCAATTAATATTTGGAGGGTATGTAATATACACTGGTGTGCAAAAATTAAGGAAGAGACGGTTTTTTCAATATAACTTTGTACAAAAGCTTTTCAAATCAACATATTTAATACCGTAAGATCCCCAATACGTAAGGACATGTGTAATGTAAGCAACACTTACTAAAAGAGAAATCAGAGGGATAAAAAAAAAGAAGCTTGATTGAAAAAGTAGCATGGAGCGCAATGCGACTGAAGGCCGAAACATCCCTGTGATGGGTGTCCAGCAAGAAACATCCGGTCTTTAGTAGGGGATATGATCTCCCCTGACTGCTAGGCAGGTTTCACAGCGTCTGCCCATGCTGAGAATGAGGGTGTCAATGAGTTGTTGAGGCATTGCTGCCCATTCGTCTTGCAGCGCCAATCGAAGCTCCCGAATCGTTACTGGTGGTAAGGTACGAGCTGCCAAGCGTCTGCCTAGAAAATCCCATACATGCTCGATGGGACTGAGATCCGGAGATCGTGCCGGCCAATCCATACGTTCAATATCCTCACTCTCTAAGAGCAGATCGACAGCTACTGTGCGATGACATGGTGCATTGTCGTCCATGAAAAGGAACTGCAGACCCATAGCGCCTCTAAAAAGACGCACATTTGGAAGAAGAATCTCGTTACAATAACGGGTCCCGTTGACTGAACCTGCGTCGAAGATGCGAAGGTCTGTACGACTACCAAGCATGATGCCTCCCCAAACGAGAACACCGTGACCTCCATACCTGTCCCTTTCAATGATGTTCGAGGGATGACTGCGGCTTCCCCACTCTCTCCAGATGAGTATGCGATGAGAATCGCAACTCAAACTGAATCTGCTCTCATCTGTAAAGAGTACTCGTCCCCATTCATTGTCTCTCCAATTCCGGTGTTCCCGGCACCACAGAGAACGCCTTCTCCGATGGGCAGGTGTTAAAGGTACACACCGTACAGGGCGTCATGCAAACAGACCACCACCGTGCAGTCTTCTGGCCACGGTAAAACGCGATATCGGTCGTCCAGTCGCCTGTGTCGTGTGTCTAGCGATTTCTCCCGCTGTCTGCCGCCTGTTTCTTCTGGCCTGTAAGACAATGTACCGGTCATCTGCGGGTGTGGTTCCTCGTGGACGACCACTACTGAACCCCCGGATAGCTGTTCCTGTAGTTTGAAATTGTCTCCAAAGTCGTGAAACGATGCTGTGAGCAATTCCGAACTTTGCAGCCACACTTGTCACACTGCGGCCTTCCTCAATTTCCCAATGATTCGACCTCGGGTAAAAGCATCCAGATGTCGTCTAACAGATTGATTATTCGCCATTTCTCTCTGAGGCAGCAACTCGGTGTGATTTTAACTGCTACACGGTGTGCAATCTCTTTGCCAGAAATACTGATCTTACACCGACAACATGCTTTATACTACTCAGACACTCCCTCATTACGTCTACCTGCATATCTGCGCATGTGCTATCGTACATCACCTTACTTTATCTCCTGGTTGGTCTTTCTGTCTACTCTGCCTCTTCGTTCAGCTGATATGCTAATTTTTCGACTTCGTCCTTAATTTTTGCACACCAGTGTATATATATAACTACTCTGTTACGTCTTTGATATTATTTTGTTTCAAATTAACTGTTATGACAATATAATTACTTCAATTATAATCATTGACTTCACTAATGAAAAATTTTCTGCTCTTAATTTATTCAAGGAATCGTTCGTTATTAAGGGTTCTAAGGAATTTTCTAATAATTGTTAGTAACATTTAGCTTATCTCCAAAGGTAAATATTTTACTTTCTATCCGAAACGGATTCAGAACTATTTACAATTCTTATTACTTCCGTTTGTGGAGAAGGTCATTGCAACCATGTTTAGAAGTACAGACTAATTTCCATTGTTTTCCCTTTAACAAATCGTTTGAACTTATATTACATTTAAAAACACTTAATGAAGTTTTGCTTTTTATGAATTTCCGACTGTCAGCATGGAAATTTCCTAAGACGTTCTGTGACCACTTATTGTGACAACTGTTTATAATTTCTTTTTGATTAATATTTTTTTTCTTCAAGAGTATAGGTTAAAAGAATGGTATACATAATTTTTCCAGAACTCCGGACTCAATTGCAGTATGTTTTGATAATTAGCTTTCAGATACTGATTTCTATATTACTATATTCCATTGCTTAGAATATTTTATTTTTTATTACGAAGAGATTATATACGACATTTGGATCAAATTTGGATTTTTGCAAATTCATTGAAAGACAGGGTACTCCGCAATGATTTAATTTAGGTCCTTTGTTGCTTTTTGATATTAATCAATGCTTTACGCCTAATTGCTCAGAATATTCAACCTCTTTATTACTTAGAAATATAGTTAACGACTTACCAACTAATTTATTTAGTTTTTGACATATTTGCGGCAACCGGAATTAAATGTTGTAACTTCATGGCTCATTTTAACATCTATTACCATCAATGTTTGAGTTAAACTATAAAGCTTATTTTTATTGAATTAGAAAACTTGATTACTGTTGAAGACTGTTGAGAGAGAATTACTGTACATATATTCAGTAACATTAATTAGGTATACTGTATACCTAATTACTGTTGAACTGTATATATATATATATATAATCCAATATAAAAAATTTAATATATAAATATATATATATACACATATATATAAATATATATATATATATATATACATATACACAAATATATAAACGAAAATATAAAAATAAACAGATAGTTATAAACCTAAGATAACTATAATTAGGAAGAAGGCACAGTAGTATAATGACAAACTCCTGGCCTTAGGAACCAGGATTGCAGGTTTAAACATGTCTTGGGACCGACCAACCTTCACGTGTAATTTGCCATACTATGTACCAAGAGGAAAGGAAAGAATTATATATGAGAAATTTAAATATTAAAAAATCATTAAACTAAATAACATATGAACAAAAACATATATAACCTACTTTTATTCGCAGTGTAGACGTAGGTCGGGAGTGCATCAACTAGTAATGTGTTCCCGCCAAATACAAGGGAGTGAAAGCAGATCTGCATAAAATTAATTGCGATAGGATGTTAAGAAATTTATATATATATATATATATACACACTTTTAAAAAATCATAAAATAATATTCATATAAAAATTAATGGAAAATATAAATGAAACGCAAAAAAATATAGTATTATTAAAATTTAATAAGCATGTGTCGCCATCTATTTAATAATTGTAGAATAAATTAGATAGTGTAGAAATTTAAAAAATCATTACAAAACATAATGACAGTAAATAATTACAGTAATACAAATTGTATCATTAAAAACCATTATAAATATAATTACAAAGAAAATTAGCAGGATATCCATGTTCAATACAGTGATTAAAAAATTTATTAAGATTTAAAGAAATATTAGCTTTATCGCTAACTAATACATTATTACGATAAATATGGTTAAAAATAATATTTCTATATGTAGATTTTGATAAATTTGAATTCCAGTAAGGCACTTTGATGATATTAAAATTAAAGGCATCTCTTTTATCATAAGCATTACTATGTAATTTCAAATCCTTAATATACAGTGTTACATCTAGGTAATTAATTTTGATTGGATTATTATTAATTTTAACTAAGTTTAAGTAAGCCGGATAAAAATTAATAATGGGATTTAAATTATCATTTTTACCAAAAATAATTAAATCATCAATATATCTAAAAATATAGTAGTCATTATTAATAATATAATTATATTCATAAAAATGTAAATAAAGATTAGCCAAACTATTGCTAGATGGGCCCCCTTGTGCGAGTTCTTTCTCTTGTTTATATAAAGAACCATTAAAATTAATGTTATTTTCTTTTAAGACAAAATCTATGAGAGTTTTAAATTTGATAATATTAATATTAAGAGATTATACATACTGTGGATTTCTAAAAGTACTTTAATAATATCATGTATATCAATGGAATTGAAAAGACCTTCAAAGTCATAACTATGAACTGAATAAATATTTTTATTATTAAAAATATCTATAATCTCTTTACTACTTTTAATTATAGCTTTATTACATTGCTGATTAATAAAGTTTTGTATAATATTATGAAGTAATTTGCCTGCAGTATTAATATATGTTTTAAAACTTATCTTAATTTATGAATATAAGTACTTTTTTTTTTCGATGCGTCGAAAATAAATCTCACAACATGCGTAATATGACTATGCATAAATTTTTTTTCTTAAATAAAAATAGATGAGAAAATTTTTATGATGTTCATCATAAAGATTTTTTTAATGTTAAAAGGATTTTCTTCAGACTGTATTCTAAATTTCGCATTCTAAATTCACTTTTTAAGTCAACATCCCATATATAATATTAACCATCTCTACTCCACAAATATAAATTTGTACTTTAAAGATACTTGATATATTCTCTATAAATTTTAAATCGTTCCAAATGCTTAAGAAAACTTTCAATTTAAAATTTGAATCATCCTATATATATATTTTTCATGTATTACCAAGTTAACGTATTTATTTGTTTAAATTATAATCAGGCATATTCATAGCGGGATATATTTCACAAGATAATATTTACAGATAAATTCCTTGTTATATATTTTGAAATGTTAATATGTGGTACTAATAAGTACATTTGCAATTTTAATCCATTATCCGTTTTAATAGGCTTAAAAAATTGACATAAGTCGAGAAGTATTGGTAATATATGGATTTCAATGAATATGAGGTATCAGTACAATATTACATCCAACACTTTTTTCATCGTTTTATAATTATAGGATAAGGCTGTGGCAAAATTATTATTGATGCGGATTTTAACATATCTCGAAAAATAAAAGGTAGTAAAATCATTTGTGCATATGGTTTTGAAATTCTGAAAAGAAGTATCTCTATATCCTTATTGGCTGAGGTTGATCCCCTTTTGACGAACAGAAGAATCCCTACTGCATATTATAAACTGCTCAAAATAATTAAAGGATATTGTAAGTTTTATATAAAATAAAGATATAAGCAATTTTTTTTTGCCTAAAATTGAAGAAGATAATCACAAATGCAAATTTTTCTGATTTTCAAACTGTGGAGTATGCTAATTTTGAGTTCGACGTCAAAAACGTCGCTTCAGCGGTAGCGAATGAAATTTGACTTTCAACTGAAATGAAGACAAGGATGATCGGCATTCAGTGACTGCTTTGTTTCGATGAGTACGATGTCTCAGCAAAGTCGTTTAACCGATTCAGAAGCTTGGTTGGTAGTTTAGAAGGGGGCCAAACTCAAGCCGAAGTAGCGCAAGCCATTGGAGTGTCACAAAGTGTGATTTCCAGGATCTGGAACCGTTTTTTGGAGACTGAAAGTGCAGGCAGATGACCAGGACAAGGTCGTAGACGGGCAACAACGCCCAATGAAGATCTTTATTTAGTCTTAACGGCTCGGAGACACCGAAATATGAACGCTATTCTTCTCCAACAACACCTTCGCTCGGCTACTGGCACCAAGGTTTCAACTCAGACTGTCCGAAACCGGCTCCATGGCGTAGGTCTGTATGCTCGCCGTCCGATGGTATGTGTTAGACTAACATCAAGGCATCGTCGCGACCGCTGGAACTGGGCAACAGAGCATGTGAACTGGAGGAGAAATGAATGGAGCAATGTTCTTTTTTCTGACGAGTCCCATTTTTCTGTTCATCCGGATAATAGGCATATTTTCATCTGGAGGGACCGTGGCAGTAGGAATAATCCTGCGTTCGTGCACGAAAGGGTCAGATTTGGCGGTGGGGGAGTGTTGGTGTATGGTGGCATCTCCATTGACGGGCGCACAGGCCTCTACATCATTCGAGATGGACCTTTGACTGCTCGCCAATATAGGGATGAGATCCTCAGACCTATTGTAGTCCCTTACGCTGCAGCAATCGGAGATGACTTCATTTTAATGGAAGATAACTGCAGGGGCTACATCGTGCTAACCTGGTGGAGGATTTCCTTTTCGAGGAAGGAATCGTACGAATGGAATGGCCAGCGTGTTCTCCAGACATGAATCCAATAGAGCACGTTTGGGACGCTCTAGGAAGACGAGTTGCTGGCCGCCAACTACCCCCACAAACTCTCAAAGAACTGGAAAGAGCTCTTCTGGAAGAGTGGGACAGAATCCCACAACTCGTGATTAATAGCCTCATTGACTCCATGCCTCAAAGGTGCTCAACGTTGCTGGCCGTCCGTATAAACCATACCCCCTACTGAAAATGATTTCCTTTGAAGAAAACACCTTTTCTTATTCTTTTTTTCTCATATGCACAAATTGTGTTTTTTTTCCTTTTGTACACAAATGCGCAATAAAATGCATTTTTTCTGCCAAACATGTGTAATTTATTCTCATATAACCTACTACGTCTGTCGACCATGTATCAATCAGCTAAAATAAAAAGTTTCCCAGCCGCAAGGTCCACTTAAAACCGCAATATCCTTTAATTATTTTGAGCAGTATATAAACTTGCAAATAGAACTGACAACAACATTTCTGAAAACTGTATCCAGTAAATTGCATTTGATGATTTAGTAGTAAAAAAATATCATTTTGTCCAAGTACGTGCTGAACTAATTTTAGCAGCAAACAATAATAGTGTTCTGATTTCAATTGGTTCTGATTTCAATGTTCAATTGTTTGCTTCAACGCTGAGGAATAAAGGTTTTATCTTTGGAAAATAAAAGAATAAAAAGTGTTCAAAAATATTTTCCCGAATAGTGACTATATTCTATCTCGACATAATTTATAACGTAATATGTAACAAAAATATTTGATTAAAAACAAATGTTATACATAGATTACTTAACAAATTTACTGTACATAGATTACTCATTAAACCAGATTAACCAGATTACTCTTCAAATCTTTTAATATACATAGATTACTCATTGAATTCATAAAAAAATCAAGGACAGAGAAATATAATTTTAAACACAAAGACTTTCAAGAACAAAACAACCTTTGTTGGATGAGATTTTTTATTGTTTTCAAGGTATTTGAAATTTGTTTTTCTTATCAGTTCTTATACAAATATGAAATGCAAACAATTATTTGTGTGTATGTGTGTGTGTGTGTGTGTGTGTGTGTGTGTGTGTGTGTGTGTGTGTGTGTGTGTGTGCGTATTACTCGTATCCTATAACTAGGGTTCAAAATTTATTTTAAGTGATTATTTCCAAAAAGGAAAAAAAAGCGTATGTTCTGTCCACTGTTTTAATGCTTGAAATGCAACGTTTTTTTTTTTAATAAATCTTACTATCCTAAATAACTCTCAAAGTCACATTACTCAATTATTTAAAAAAAAATTTCAATATAATATAAGTTCATTTAATAAAAAACAGCATATAAATAGAACTATGCAAAAAAAAAAAGCTTTACCATAATCCATGCTTATTTTTAGATGTCGTGTTTTAAGCTTCTGATGAGAAGAAAAGCAATAGAGTGCTAATTTTGTTTAATGAAAATTTATCTGTAATATACAAAATTAACAAGCATTTTACATTTAATAAATTTAGTTACATTTATGTTTTTATTTTAGTTATAGTTATGCTAATTCGAATCAAATAAGCTTGAACTCTCACGTCGCAAAAATATGATTGAATAATTTTCGAGTTCATAGAATTTTGATTTTATTGGAGATTTATTAATGAGTTTTTTAAAATATTATTTTTTCGAATAAATAATATTTCTGATTCTGATTTCTTAAAATTTTGTTTTACTAGTTATTTTTAATTGAGTTTCATTGTTGGATTATTTTGCCTTTTTACGACTAATAAAAAATGCCAATATGTAGTTACATTACATTCCTTTTCATGTGAATATTTAAAAATAGTAATTGAAGTATAATTTAACTTTTCAAAGTATTTTAACTGAATGAAGGGATTTAGTAATTTATATTGAAAATCTTTTATTTTATTCGTTTTTAAACTGTTTGCATCTATGAATTGATTTTCAACTTTTACTGAAATTTTCAAAACTCCATTTTCCATCAACTTCATCGCTTCTCTTAAATTTATTCATAAAATTAATTGATGTATTTAATTCAACACAACCGTGGTCTTCAAACTTTGTTGACTCACGGAACCCTTGAAACTATAGGTGTTTTCGGAGTTCCCTATTAAAAAAGTGCCCCTGAGAAGAATATATCTTAAAATAATATTTAAAGTAGATCAATATGTGTTATATATATGAGTACTTCAAATAAAGACCACTAAAAAGATAACGCGTTTTTTAATAAAATTTTTAGCATATTATTAATGTAATTTGCTCATTAATTCGTGTCGGCTAGCATTTCATTATATTTAATAACTGTTTTATGCATTTAATTTTTTTCACACAAACTAACGAAGTTAGCTATAATGAAACTATGTGAAGTCGTATTTCATTTATGCGTTAATTTGCTTCTATATTTTATTTTTGTGGTAGCATACGTTGAAAGAAATATTTTTAACTTTACATAGCTCAGAATATCATTAAATATTTATAACTATGTGAGGAGCTTCTGTGTATTTTGTAAATTTACAACCCAAAATTTAAGAACTATTCTTGCTTAAATTTAGAATTCAACGCCAAATCTGTTGGTATGTCGATTTGTTCCTTCTTCATTGGCAAGCCTTCCGGTTTATCCATTCATGCTTGAAGCTCGTGACCTTTACGAAATTTAAATTTTATTTTATCCATGAAATATGTATTTATTTTTATAAGCAAACTGTCTTTTTTTTGAGAATATAATATTTTATAAAAATTAAGATTTCACTAAAATTTTGATGTTTTGATTAAGAAAATAGTGATCACTGTGGCGGAATTAAAGTCAAAGGGAACCCTAGGGTTTTTGACACCCAGGTTGAAGATCTCTGCACTAGAATATATGCACTTTCTGGAGCTTGAAATGTTAGTACTGCAAGAGCAACAGTAGATACAATATATAACTTTTTGAGAATATAATATTTTATAAAAATTAAGATTTCACTAAAATTTTGATGTTTTGATTAAGAAAATAGTGATCACTGTGGCGGAATTAAAGTCAAAGGGAACCCTAGGGTTTTTGACACCCCAGGTTGAAGATCTCTGCACTAGAATATATGCACTTTCTGAGCTTGAAATGTTAGTACTGCAAGAGCAACAGTAGATACAATATATAACTTTTTTTTGAGAATATAATATTTTATAAAAACAAGACACTAAAATTCTTGATGTTTTGATTAAGAAAATAGTGATCACTGTGGCGGGAATTTAAAAGTCAAAGGGAACCCTAGGGTTTTTGACGCCACCCAGGTTGAAGATCTCTGCACTAGAATATATGCACTTTCTGAGTATGAAATGTTAGTACCGCAATAGCAGCTCAGTAGATAGCAATATTATATAACTTTTGAGAATGATAATATTTTATAAAAATTAAGATTTCGCCACTAAAATTTTGATGTTTTGATTAAGAAAATAGTGATCACTGTGGCGCAAAAAGCCAAAGGAAACCCCAGGGTTTTGGAAACCCAGGCTGAAGATCTCAAACTAGAATATATGCACTGAGCTTGAAATGTTAGTACTGCAATAGCAACAGTAGATACAATATATAACCCTTGATTCAGTGAGAAAACAAATTTATACTGATAAGAAAATATATATTCAACAATATCATACCCGTAAAGAATTTCAGAAAAAGTCTTTGATCTAGTAACTACTTATTGATAAATCAACAACATATTTTAATGTTTTATCTTTACCACGTTTTAAAAAACTATCATTACCATTATAAATATATTTTATGCAGAAAGCAAATTGAACATTTGCTGAAAAACTATTTTGGTTTCAAATACTGGTAACTTCTTATGTTCTTTGCAAACTTCAGCACCGGATATTTATTTGGCTGTATGGGTTGCTACAGTCTTGTTGTGGATTTCGTCAGTTTTCAAATAATAACATTTATAGCCGGGGCGGGGGGACATGTCTATCACGATCAACCGGTGGACTGCCAGACATTTAAGAGTGACCGCTTGAAGATTTTAGCATTTAGAATTACACCAGCTTAACAAAATTAACACACCAAGAAGCAGTCGTCAAAATGAAAAGAAATTTTACATACGTAATGACTACTTTGATATAAGTAAAATGATTTGAAAATCAAAGAAAAGGATAATTTGTTTCAGAGAAAAGGCAAAAGAACGGAGGATTTAATACCCTGTTGAACCTCTTCTAGCGTGAATGCACGATGCGATCCGGATCGGGCATTGAGGCATACAAGTTCTGTATGATGTCTTGAGACTATCTTCGTTCCACATTTACCGTAACCTTGCTCTAGATCGTTCAAACTTGTGGATGCCCAACTCGGCAAGTCCCAAACGATCCCAGATATGCTTGATTGGAGACAAATCTGGCGATCGGGCAGGCCAAGGA
>BMAU01006991.1:0-59273 GCA_019973935.1 Trichonephila clavipes | reverse complement strand
GAGAGAAGAGGTTATCCTCATGTTATTCATTCGAATAAGAGTATAAGCGCAGGCTTCAGACGAGATTCTCGAAGCATTTATATATATATATATAAATGTTTCGAATCGAAAGCGTTTCGACAGGAAGTCGACTTATAAGGAACCGACAGGTTGGGTGCTTTATGTCATTTAATGTAGACTTTATAAAAAACACATTATACTCTCCTCCAAACACTACTTCTATTAAACAAAATTAAAATTTAAAATACAACACAGTTTACTTTGGAATAGTGTCCCAAACATTCATGAGAGGGTATCCACGTTAAAGTTTTCGAAATAGAGTACACGCGCAGTCATAAGACGAGGATTTCCAAGCATTTATATTTAAAAATATTTGCAATCTGCCAGATCCACTGGGTGCGGGCTCGATTCCGTTTAAAGTAAAAATTACACAAACACATTTCACTCCCCCAAACACCGCTTCCATACTCTAGTTTAAAATATAAAGTACAACTCAGTGTACTGTGGAATAGTGTCCCAAACATGCATGAGAGGGTATCGACGTTTAATTTTTTGGAAATAGAGTACACGCGCAGTCTTAAGACGAGGATTTCCAAGCATTTATTATTAAATATATTTGCAATCTGCCGGATCCACTGGGTGGGGGCTCTATTCCGTTTAATGTAAAAATTACAAAAACGCATTTCTCACTCTCCCAAAGAGTCCTGCCAATGCTCTAGTTTAAAATTTAAAGTACAACTCAGTGTACTGTGGAATAGAGTACACGCGCAGTCTTAAGACGAGGATTTCCAAGCATTTATATTTAAAAATATTTGCAATCTGCCGGATCCACTGGATGGGGGCTCGAGTCCGTTTAATGTAAAATTATAAAAACACATTTCTCATTCCCCCTAACACCCTTCCAATACTCTAAATTAAAAATTTAAAGTACAACTCAGTGTACTGTGGAATAGTGTCCCAAACATGCATGAGAGGGTATCCATGTTTAATGTTTCGAAATAAAGTACAGTCGCAGTCTTAAGACGAGGATTTCCAAGCATTTATATTTAAAAATATTTGCAATCTGCAGGATCCACAGGGTGGGGGCTCGATTCCGTTTAATGTAAAAATTACAAAAACACATTTCTCACTCTCCCAAACACCCCTTCAAATACTCTAAATTAAAATTTAAAGTACAATTCAGTGTACTGTGGAATAGTGTCCCAAACATGCATCAGAGGGTATCCACGTTTAATTTTTCGAAATAGAGTACACGCGCAGTCTTAAGACGAGGATTTCCAAGCATTTATATTTAAAAATATTTGCAATCTGCCGGATCCACTAGGTGGGGGCTGAATTCCGTTTAATGAAAAAAATACAAAAACACATTTCTCACTCCCCCAAACATCCCTTCCAATTCTCTAGTTTAAAATTTAAAGTACAACTCAGTGTATTGTGGAATAGTGTCTCAAACATGCATGAGAGGGTATCCATGTTTAATTTTTCGAAATAGAGTAAACACGCAGTCTTAAGACGAGGATTTCCAAGCATTTATGTTTTAAAATATTTGCAATCTGCCGGATCCACTTTGTGGGGACTCGATTCCGTTTAATGTAAAAATTACAAAAACACATTTCTCACTCCCCCAAACACCGCTTCCAATACTCTAGTTTAAAATTTAAAGTACAACTCAGTGTACTGTGGGATAGAGTACACGCGCAGTCTTAAGACGAGGATTTCCAAGCATTTATATTTAAAAATATTTGCAAACTGCCGGATCCCCAAGGTGGGGGCTCGATTCCGTTTAATGAAAAATACAAAAACACATTTCTCACTCCCCCAAGCAACCCTTCCAATACTCTAAATTAAAATTTAAAGTACAACTCAGTGTACTGTGGAATAGAGAGTACACGCGCAGTCTTAAGACGAGGATTTCCAAGCATTTATATTTAAAAATATTTGCAATCTGCCGGATCCACTGGATGGGGTTCGATTCCGTTTAATGTAAAAAGTACAAAAACACATTTCTCTTTCCCCAAACACCCCTTCCATTTCTCTAGTTTAAAATTTAAAGTACAACTCAGTGTATTGTGGAATAGTGTCCCAAACATGTATGAGAGGGTATCGACGTTTAATGTTTCGAAATAGAGTAAACTCGCAGTTTTAAGGCATTTATATTTAAAAAAATATTTGCAATCTGCCGGATACACTCGGTGGGGGCTCGATTCCGTTTAATGTAAAAATTACAAAAACACATTTATCCATTCCCAAACAACCCTTTCCATTACTCTAGTTTAAAATTTAAAGTACAACTCAGTGTACTGTGGAATAGAGTACACGCGCAGTCTTAAGACGAGGATTTCCAAGCATTTATATTTAAAAATATTTGCAATCTGCCGGATCCACAAGGTGGGGGCTCGATTCCGTTTAATGAAAAAAATACAAAAACACATTTCTCGCTCCCCCAAACATCCATTCCAATACTCTAGTTTAAAATTTAAAGTAAAACTCAGTGTACTGTGTGATAGAGTACACGCGCAGTCTTAAGACGAGGATTTCCAAGCATTTATATTTAAAAATATTTGCAATCTGCCGGATTCACTAGGTGGGGGCTCGATTCCGATTAATGAAAAAAAAATACAAAAACACATTTCTTACTCCTTCAAAGATCCCCTTCCAATACTCTAGTTTAAAATTTAAAGTACAACTCAGTGTACTGTGGAATAGTGTCCCAAACATGCATGAGAGGGTATCCACGTTTAATTTTTCGAAATAGAGTACACGCGCAGTCTTAAGACGAGGATTTCCAAGCATTTATATTTAAAAATATTTGCAATCTGCAGGATCCACTGGGTGGAGGCTCAATTCCGTTTAATGTAAAAATTACAAAAACACATTTCTCACTTCCCCAAACACCCCTTCCAATACTCTAGTTTAAAATTTAAAGTACAACTCAGTGTACTGTGGAATAGTGTCCCAAACATGCATGAGAGGGTATCCACGTTTAATTTTTCGAAATAGAGTACACGCGCAGTCTTAAGACGAGGATTTCCAAGCATTTATATTTAAAAATATTTGCAATCTGCCGGATCCACTGGGTGGGGGCTCGATTCCGTTTAATGTAAAAATTACAAAAACACATTTCACACTCCCCAAACACCCCTTCCAATACTCTAGTTTAAAATTTAAAGTACAACTCAGTGTACTGTGGAATAGTGTCCCAAACATGCATGAGAGGGTATCCACGTTTAATTTTTCGAAATAGAGTACACGCGCAGTCTTAAGACGAGGATTTCCAAGCATTTATATTTAAAAATATTTGCAATCTGCCGGATCCACTGGGTGGGGGCTCGATTCCGTTTAATGTAAAAATTACAAAAACACATTTCACACTCCCCCAAACACCCCTTCCAATACTCTAGTTTAAAATTTAAAGTACAACTCAGTGTACTGTGGAATAGTGTCCCAAACATGCATGAGAGGGTATCCACGTTTAATTTTTCGAAATAGAGAGTACACGCGCAGTCTTAAGACGAGGATTTCCAAGCATTTATATTTAAAAATATTTGCAATCTGCCGGATCCACTGGGTGGGGGCTCGATTCCGTTTAATGTAAAAATTACAAAAACACATTTCACACTCCCCCAAACACCCCTTCCAATACTCTAGTTTAAAATTTAAAGTACAACTCAGTGTACTGTGGAATAGTGTCCCAAACATGCATGAGAGGGTATCCACGTTTAATTTTTCGAAATAGAGTACACGCGCAGTCTTAAGACGAGGATTTCCAAGCATTTATATTTAAAAATATTTGCAATCTGCCGGATCCACTGGGTGGGGGCTCGATTCCGTTTAATGTAAAAATTACAAAAACACATTTCACACTCCCCCAAACACCCCTTCCAATACTCTAGTTTAAAATTTAAAGTACAACTCAGTGTACTGTGGAATAGTGTCCCAAACATGCATGAGAGGGTATCCACGTTTAATTTTTCGAAATAGAGTACACGCGCAGTCTTAAGACGAGGATTTCCAAGCATTTATATTTAAAAATATTTGCAATCTGCCGGATCCACTGGGTGGGGGCTCGATTCCGTTTAATGTAAAAATTACAAAAACACATTTCACACTCCCCAAACACCCCTTCAATACTCTAGTTTAAAATTTAAAGTACAACTCAGTGTACTGTGGAATAGTGTCCCAAACATGCATGAGAGGGTATCCACGTTTAATTTTTCGAAATAGAGTACACGCGCAGTCTTAAGACGAGGATTTCCAAGCATTTATATTTAAAAATATTTGCAATCTGCCGGATCCACTGGGTGGGGGCTCGATTCCGTTTAATGTAAAAATTACAAAAACACATTTCACACTCCCCCAAACACCCCTTCCAATACTCTAGTTTAAAATTTAAAGTACAACTCAGTGTACTGTGGAATAGTGTCCCAAACATGCATGAGAGGGTATCCACGTTTAATTTTTCGAAATAGAGTACACGCGCAGTCTTAAGACGAGGATTTCCAAGCATTTATATTTAAAAATATTTGCAATCTGCCGGATCCACTGGGTGGGGCTCGATTCCGTTTAATGTAAAAATTACAAAAACACATTTCACACTCCCCAAAGCACCCCTTCCAATACTCTAGTTTAAAATTTAAAGTACAACTCAGTGTACTGTGGAATAGTGTCCCAAACATGCATGAGAGGGTATCCACGTTTAATTTTTCGAAATAGAGTACACGCGCAGTCTTAAGACGAGGATTTCCAAGCATTTATATTTAAAAATATTTGCAATCTGCCGGATCCACTGGGTGGGGGCTCGATTCCGTTTAATGTAAAAATTACAAAAACACATTTCACACTCCCCCAAACACCCCTTCCAATACTCTAGTTTAAAATTTAAAGTACAACTCAGTGTACTGTGGAATAGTGTCCCAAACATGCATGAGAGGGTATCCACGTTTAATTTTTCGAAATAGAGTACACGCGCAGTCTTAAGACGAGGATTTCCAAGCATTTATATTTAAAACTATTTACAATCTGCCGGATCCACTGGGTGGGGGCTCGATTCCGTTTAATGTAAAAATTACAAAAACACATTTCACACTCCCCCAAACACCCCTTCCAATACTGTAGTTTTAAATTTAAAGTACAATTCAGTGTACTGTGGAATAGTGTCCCAAACATGCATGAGAGGGTATCCACGTTTAATTTTTCAAAATAGAGTACACGCGCAGTCCTTAAGAGGAGGATTTCTAAGCATTTATATTTAAAAATATTTGCAATCTGCCGGATCCACTGGGTGGGGGCCCGATTCCTTTTAATGTAAAAATTACAAAACACATTTCACACCCCTTCCAATACTCTAGTTTTAAATTTAAAGTAAAACTCAGTGTACTGTGGAATAGTGTCCCAAACATGCATGAGAGGGTATCCACGTTTAATTTTTTAAATAGAGTACACGCGTTGTCCTAAGACGAGGATTTCCAGCATTTATATTTAAAAATATTTGCAATCTGCCGGATCCACTGGGTGGGGGCTCGATTCCGTTTAATGTAAAAATTACAAAAACACATTTCCCACTCCCCCAAACACCCCTCCAATACCCAAGTTTAAAATTTAAAGTACAATTCAGTGTGCTGTGGAATAGTGTCCCAAACATGCATGAGAGGGTATCCACGTTTAATTTTTCAAAATAGAGTACACGCGTTGTCCTAAGACGAGGATTTCCCAGCATTTATATTTAAAAATATTTGCAATCTGCCGGATCCACTGGGTGGGGGCTCGATTCCGTTTAATGTAAAAATTACAAAAACACATTTCCCACTCCCCCAAACACCCCTCCCAATACCCAAGTTTAAAATTTAAAGTACAACTCAGTGTACTGTGGAATAGTGTCCCAAACATGCATGCGAGGGTATCCACGTTTAATTTTTCAAAATAGAGTACACGCGTTGTCCTAAGACGAGGATTTCCCAGCATTTATATTTAAAAATATTTGCAATCTGCCGGATCCACTGGGTGGGGGCTCGATTCCGTTTAATGTAAAAATTACAAAAACACATTTCCCACTCCCCCAAACACCCCTCCCAATACCCAAGTTTAAAATTTAAAGTACAACTCAGTGTACTGTGGAATAGTGTCCCAAACATGCATGCGAGGGTATCCACGTTTAATTTTTCAAAATAGAGTACACGCGTTGTCCTAAGACGAGGATTTCCCAGCATTTATATTTAAAAATATTTGCAATCTGCCGGATCCACTGGGTGGGGGCTCGATTCCGTTTAATGTAAAAATTACAAAAACACATTTCCCACTCCCCAAACACCCCTCCCAATACCCAAGTTTAAAATTTAAAGTACAACTCAGTGTACTGTGGAATAGTGTCCCAAACATGCATGAGAGGGTATCCACGTTTAATTTTTCAAAATAGAGTACACGCGTTGTCCTAAGACGAGGATTTCCCAGCATTTATATTTAAAAATATTTGCAATCTGCCGGATCCACTGGGTGGGGGCTCGATTCCGTTTAATGTAAAAATTACAAAAACACATTTCCCACTCCCCCAAACACCCCTCCCAATACCCAAGTTTAAAATTTAAAGTACAACTCAGTGTACTGTGGAATAGTGTCCCAAACATGCATGCGAGGGTATCCACGTTTAATTTTTCAAAATAGAGTACACGCGTTGTCCTAAGACGAGGATTTCCCAGCATTTATATTTAAAAATATTTGCAATCTGCCGGATCCACTAGGTGGGGGCTCGATTCCGTTTAATGTAAAAATTACAAAAACACATTTCCCACTCCCCCAAACACCCCTCCCAATACCCAAGTTTAAAATTTAAAGTACAACTCAGTGTACTGTGGAATAGTGTCCCAAACATGCATGCGAGGGTATCCACGTTTAATTTTTCAAAATAGAGTACACGCGTTGTCCTAAGACGAGGATTTCCCAGCATTTATATTTAAAAATATTTGCAATCTGCCGGATCCACTGGGTGGGGGCTCGATTCCGTTTAATGTAAAAATTACAAAAACACATTTCCCACTCCCCCAAACACCCCTCCCAATACCCAAGTTTAAAATTTAAAGTACAACTCAGTGTACTGTGGAATAGTGTCCCAAACATGCATGAGAGGGTATCCACGTTTAATTTTTCAAAATAGAGTACACGCGTTGTCCTAAGACGAGGATTTCCCAGCATTTATATTTAAAAATATTTGCAATCTGCCGGATCCACTGGGTGGGGGCTCGATTCCGTTTAATGTAAAAATTACAAAAACACATTTCCCACTCCCCCAAACACCCCTCCCAATACCCAAGTTTAAAATTTAAAGTACAACTCAGTGTACTGTGGAATAGTGTCCCAAACATGCATGAGAGGGTATCCACGTTTAATTTTTCAAAATAGAGTACACGCGTTGTCCTAAGACGAGGATTTCCCAGCATTTATATTTAAAAATATTTGCAATCTGCCGGATCCACTGGGTGGGGGCTCGATTCCGTTTAATGTAAAAATTACAAAAACACATTTCCCACTCCCCCAAACACCCCTCCCAATACCCAAGTTTAAAATTTAAAGTACAACTCAGTGTACTGTGGAATAGTGTCCCAAACATGCATGCGAGGGTATCCACGTTTAATTTTTCAAAATAGAGTACACGCGTTGTCCTAAGACGAGGATTTCCCAGCATTTATATTTAAAAATATTTGCAATCTGCCGGATCCACTGGGTGGGGGCTCGATTCCGTTTAATGTAAAAATTACAAAAACACATTTCCCACTCCCCAAACACCCCTCCCAATACCCAAGTTTAAAATTTAAAGTACAACTCAGTGTACTGTGGAATAGTGTCCCAAACATGCATGCGAGGGTATCCACGTTTAATTTTTCAAAATAGAGTACACGCGTTGTCCTAAGACGAGGATTTCCCAGCATTTATATTTAAAAATATTTGCAATCTGCCGGATCCACTGGTGGGGGGGATCGATTCCGTTTAATGTAAAAATTACAAAAACACATTTCCCACTCCCCCAAACACCCCTCCCAATACCCAAGTTTAAAATTTAAAGTACAACTCAGTGTACTGTGGAATAGTGTCCCAAACATGCATGCGAGGGTATCCACGTTTAATTTTTCAAAATAGAGTACACGCGTTGTCCTAAGACGAGGATTTCCCAGCATTTATATTTAAAAATATTTGCAATCTGCCGGATCCACTGGGTGGGGGCTCGATTCCGTTTAATGTAAAAATTACAAAAACACATTTCCCACTCCCCCAAACACCCCTCCCAATACCCAAGTTTAAAATTTAAAGTACAACTCAGTGTACTGTGGAATAGTGTCCCAAACATGCATGCGAGGGTATCCACGTTTAATTTTTCAAAATAGAGTACACGCGTTGTCCTAAGACGAGGATTTCCCAGCATTTATATTTAAAAATATTTGCAATCTGCCGGATCCACTGGGTGGGGGCTCGATTCCGTTTAATTTAAAAATTACAAAAACACATTTCCCACTCCCCCAAACACCCCTCCCAATACCCAAGTTTAAAATTTAAAGTACAACTCAGTGTACTGTGGAATAGTGTCCCAAACATGCATGAGAGGGTATCCACGTTTAATTTTTCAAAATAGAGTACACGCGTTGTCCTAAGACGAGGATTTCCCAGCATTTATATTTAAAAATATTTGCAATCTGCCGGATCCACTGGGTGGGGGCTCGATTCCGTTTAATGTAAAAATTACAAAAACACATTTCCCACTCCCCCAAACACCCCTCCCAATACCCAAGTTTAAAATTTAAAGTACAACTCAGTGTACTGTGGAATAGTGTCCCAAACATGCATGAGAGGGTATCCACGTTTAATTTTTCAAAATAGAGTACACGCGTTGTCCTAAGACGAGGATTTCCCAGCATTTATATTTAAAAATATTTGCAATCTGCCGGATCCACTGGGTGGGGGCTCGATTCCGTTTAATGTAAAAATTACAAAAACACATTTCCCACTCCCCCAAACACCCCTCCCAATACCCAAGTTTAAAATTTAAAGTACAACTCAGTGTACTGTGGAATAGTGTCCCAAACATGCATGCGAGGGTATCCACGTTTAATTTTTCAAAATAGAGTACACGCGTTGTCCTAAGACGAGGATTTCCCAGCATTTATATTTAAAAATATTTGCAATCTGCCGGATCCACTGGGTGGGGGCTCGATTCCGTTTAATGTAAAAATTACAAAAACACATTTCCCACTCCCCCAAACACCCCTCCCAATACCCAAGTTTAAAATTTAAAGTACAACTCAGTGTACTGTGGAATAGTGTCCCAAACATGCATGCGAGGGTATCCACGTTTAATTTTTCAAAATAGAGTACACGCGTTGTCCTAAGACGAGGATTTCCCAGCATTTATATTTAAAAATATTTGCAATCTGCCGGATCCACTGGGTGGGGGATCGATTCCGTTTAATGTAAAAATTACAAAAACACATTTCCCACTCCCCCAAACACCCCTCCCAATACCCAAGTTTAAAATTTAAAGTACAACTCAGTGTACTGTGGAATAGTGTCCCAAACATGCATGCGAGGGTATCCACGTTTAATTTTTCAAAATAGAGTACACGCGTTGTCCTAAGACGAGGATTTCCCAGCATTTATATTTAAAAATATTTGCAATCTGCCGGATCCACTGGGTGGGGGCTCGATTCCGTTTAATGTAAAAATTACAAAAACACATTTCCCACTCCCCCAAACACCCCTCCCAATACCCAAGTTTAAAATTTAAAGTACAACTCAGTGTACTGTGGAATAGTGTCCCAAACATGCATGCGAGGGTATCCACGTTTAATTTTTCAAAATAGAGTACACGCGTTGTCCTAAGACGAGGATTTCCCAGCATTTATATTTAAAAATATTTGCAATCTGCCGGATCCACTGGGTGGGGGCTCGATTCCGTTTAATGTAAAAATTACAAAAACACATTTCCCACTCCCCCAAACACCCCCTCCCAATACCCAAGTTTAAAATTTAAAGTACAACTCAGTGTACTGTGGAATAGTGTCCCAAACATGCATGAGAGGGTATCCACGTTTAATTTTTCAAAATAGAGTACACGCGTTGTCCTAAGACGAGGATTTCCCAGCATTTATATTTAAAAATATTTGCAATCTGCCGGATCCACTAGGTGGGGGATCGATTCCGTTTAATGTAAAAATTACAAAAACACATTTCCCACTCCCCCAAACACCCCTCCCAATACCCAAGTTTAAAATTTAAAGTACAACTCAGTGTACTGTGGAATAGTGTCCCAAACATGCATGCGAGGGTATCCACGTTTAATTTTTCAAAATAGAGTACACGCGTTGTCCTAAGACGAGGATTTCCCAGCATTTATATTTAAAAATATTTGCAATCTGCCGGATCCACTGGGTGGGGGCTCGATTCCGTTTAATGTAAAAATTACAAAAACACATTTCCCACTCCCCCAAACACCCCTCCCAATACCCAAGTTTAAAATTTAAAGTACAACTCAGTGTACTGTGGAATAGTGTCCCAAACATGCATGCGAGGGTATCCACGTTTAATTTTTCAAAATAGAGTACACGCGTTGTCCTAAGACGAGGATTTCCCAGCATTTATATTTAAAAATATTTGCAATCTGCCGGATCCACTGGTGGGGGCTCGATTCCGTTTAATGTAAAAATTACAAAAACACATTTCCCACTCCCCCAAACACCCCTCCCAATACCCAAGTTTAAAATTTAAAGTACAACTCAGTGTACTGTGGAATAGTGTCCCAAACATGCATGCGAGGGTATCCACGTTTAATTTTTCAAAATAGAGTACACGCGTTGTCCTAAGACGAGGATTTCCCAGCATTTATATTTAAAAATATTTGCAATCTGCCGGATCCACTGGGTGGGGGATCGATTCCGTTTAATGTAAAAATTACAAAAACACATTTCCCACTCCCCCAAACACCCCTCCCAATACCCAAGTTTAAAATTTAAAGTACAACTCAGTGTACTGTGGAATAGTGTCCCAAACATGCATGCGAGGGTATCCACGTTTAATTTTTCAAAATAGAGTACACGCGTTGTCCTAAGACGAGGATTTCCCAGCATTTATATTTAAAAATATTTGCAATCTGCCGGATCCACTGGGTGGGGGCTCGATTCCGTTTAATGTAAAAATTACAAAAACACATTTCCCACTCCCCAAACACCCCTCCCAATACCCAAGTTTAAAATTTAAAGTACAACTCAGTGTACTGTGGAATAGTGTCCCAAACATGCATGCGAGGGTATCCACGTTTAATTTTTCAAAATAGAGTACACGCGTTGTCCTAAGACGAGGATTTCCCAGCATTTATATTTAAAAATATTTGCAATCTGCCGGATCCACTGGGTGGGGGCTCGATTCCGTTTAATGTAAAAATTACAAAAACACATTTCCCACTCCCCAAACACCCCTCCCAATACCCAAGTTTAAAATTTAAAGTACAACTCAGTGTACTGTGGAATAGTGTCCCAAACATGCATGCGAGGGTATCCACGTTTAATTTTTCAAAATAGAGTACACGCGTTGTCCTAAGACGAGGATTTCCCAGCATTTATATTTAAAAATATTTGCAATCTGCCGGATCCACTGGGTGGGGATCGATTCCGTTTAATGTAAAAATTACAAAAACACATTTCCCACTCCCCCAAACACCCCTCCCAATACCCAAGTTTAAAATTTAAAGTACAACTCAGTGTACTGTGGAATAGTGTCCCAAACATGCATGAGAGGGTATCCACGTTTAATTTTTCAAAATAGAGTACACGCGTTGTCCTAAGACGAGGATTTCCCAGCATTTATATTTAAAAATATTTGCAATCTGCCGGATCCACTGGGTGGGGGCTCGATTCCGTTTAATGTAAAAATTACAAAAACACATTTCCCACTCCCCAAACACCCCTCCCAATACCCAAGTTTAAAATTTAAAGTACAACTCAGTGTACTGTGGAATAGTGTCCCAAACATGCATGAGAGGGTATCCACGTTTAATTTTTCAAAATAGAGTACACGCGTTGTCCTAAGACGAGGATTTCCCAGCATTTATATTTAAAAATATTTGCAATCTGCCGGATCCACTGGGTGGGGGCTCGATTCCGTTTAATGTAAAAATTACAAAAACACATTTCCCACTCCCCCAAACACCCCTCCCAATACCCAAGTTTAAAATTTAAAGTACAACTCAGTGTACTGTGGAATAGTGTCCCAAACATGCATGCGAGGGTATCCACGTTTAATTTTTCAAAATAGAGTACACGCGTTGTCCTAAGACGAGGATTTCCCAGCATTTATATTTAAAAATATTTGCAATCTGCCGGATCCACTGGGTGGGGGCTCGATTCCGTTTAATGTAAAAATTACAAAAACACATTTCCCACTCCCCCAAACACCCCTCCCAATACCCAAGTTTAAAATTTAAAGTACAACTCAGTGTACTGTGGAATAGTGTCCCAAACATGCATGCGAGGGTATCCACGTTTAATTTTTCAAAATAGAGTACACGCGTTGTCCTAAGACGAGGATTTCCCAGCATTTATATTTAAAAATATTTGCAATCTGCCGGATCCACTGGGTGGGGGATCGATTCCGTTTAATGTAAAAATTACAAAAACACATTTCCCACTCCCCCAAACACCCCTCCCAATACCCAAGTTTAAAATTTAAAGTACAACTCAGTGTACTGTGGAATAGTGTCCCAAACATGCATGCGAGGGTATCCACGTTTAATTTTTCAAAATAGAGTACACGCGTTGTCCTAAGACGAGGATTTCCCAGCATTTATATTTAAAAATATTTGCAATCTGCCGGATCCACTGGGTGGGGGATCGATTCCGTTTAATGTAAAAATTACAAAAACACATTTCCCACTCCCCCAAACACCCCTCCCAATACCCAAGTTTAAAATTTAAAGTACAACTCAGTGTACTGTGGAATAGTGTCCCAAACATGCATGCGAGGGTATCCACGTTTAATTTTTCAAAATAGAGTACACGCGTTGTCCTAAGACGAGGATTTCCCAGCATTTATATTTAAAAATATTTGCAATCTGCCGGATCCACTGGGTGGGGGCTCGATTCCGTTTAATGTAAAAATTACAAAAACACATTTCCCACTCCCCCAAACACCCCTCCCAATACCCAAGTTTAAAATTTAAAGTACAACTCAGTGTACTGTGGAATAGTGTCCCAAACATGCATGCGAGGGTATCCACGTTTAATTTTTCAAAATAGAGTACACGCGTTGTCCTAAGACGAGGATTTCCCAGCATTTATATTTAAAAATATTTGCAATCTGCCGGATCCACTGGGTGGGGGCTCGATTCCGTTTAATGTAAAAATTACAAAAACACATTTCCCACTCCCCCAAACACCCCTCCCAATACCCAAGTTTAAAATTTAAAGTACAACTCAGTGTACTGTGGAATAGTGTCCCAAACATGCATGAGAGGGTATCCACGTTTAATTTTTCAAAATAGAGTACACGCGTTGTCCTAAGACGAGGATTTCCCAGCATTTATATTTAAAAATATTTGCAATCTGCCGGATCCACTGGGTGGGGGCTCGATTCCGTTTAATGTAAAAATTACAAAAACACATTTCCCACTCCCCCAAACACCCCTCCCAATACCCAAGTTTAAAATTTAAAGTACAACTCAGTGTACTGTGGAATAGTGTCCCAAACATGCATGCGAGGGTATCCACGTTTAATTTTTCAAAATAGAGTACACGCGTTGTCCTAAGACGAGGATTTCCCAGCATTTATATTTAAAAATATTTGCAATCTGCCGGATCCACTGGGTGGGGGCTCGATTCCGTTTAATGTAAAAATTACAAAAACACATTTCCCACTCCCCCAAACACCCCTCCCAATACCCAAGTTTAAAATTTAAAGTACAACTCAGTGTACTGTGGAATAGTGTCCCAAACATGCATGCGAGGTATCCACGTTTAATTTTTCAAAATAGAGTACACGCGTTGTCCTAAGACGAGGATTTCCCAGCATTTATATTTAAAAATATTTGCAATCTGCCGGATCCACTGGGTGGGGGCTCGATTCCGTTTAATGTAAAAATTACAAAAACACATTTCCCACTCCCCCAAACACCCCTCCCAATACCCAAGTTTAAAATTTAAAGTACAACTCAGTGTACTGTGGAATAGTGTCCCAAACATGCATGAGAGGGTATCCACGTTTAATTTTTCAAAATAGAGTACACGCGTTGTCCTAAGACGAGGATTTCCCAGCATTTATATTTAAAAATATTTGCAATCTGCCGGATCCACTGGGTGGGGGCTCGATTCCGTTTAATGTAAAAATTACAAAAACACATTTCCCACTCCCCCAAACACCCCTCCCAATACCCAAGTTTAAAATTTAAAGTACAACTCAGTGTACTGTGGAATAGTGTCCCAAACATGCATGAGAGGGTATCCACGTTTAATTTTTCAAAATAGAGTACACGCGTTGTCCTAAGACGAGGATTTCCCAGCATTTATATTTAAAAATATTTGCAATCTGCCGGATCCACTGGGTGGGGGCTCGATTCCGTTTAATGTAAAAATTACAAAAACACATTTCCCACTCCCCCAAACACCCCTCCCAATACCCAAGTTTAAAATTTAAAGTACAACTCAGTGTACTGTGGAATAGTGTCCCAAACATGCATGAGAGGGTATCCACGTTTAATTTTTCAAAATAGAGTACACGCGTTGTCCTAAGACGAGGATTTCCCAGCATTTATATTTAAAAATATTTGCAATCTGCCGGATCCACTGGGTGGGGGCTCGATTCCGTTTAATGTAAAAATTACAAAAACACATTTCCCACTCCCCCAAACACCCCTCCCAATACCCAAGTTTAAAATTTAAAGTACAACTCAGTGTACTGTGGAATAGTGTCCCAAACATGCATGCGAGGGTATCCACGTTTAATTTTTCAAAATAGAGTACACGCGTTGTCCTAAGACGAGGATTTCCCAGCATTTATATTTAAAAATATTTGCAATCTGCCGGATCCACTGGGTGGGGGCTCGATTCCGTTTAATGTAAAAATTACAAAAACACATTTCCCACTCCCCCAAACACCCCTCCCAATACCCAAGTTTAAAATTTAAAGTACAACTCAGTGTACTGTGGAATAGTGTCCCAAACATGCATGAGAGGGTATCCACGTTTAATTTTTCAAAATAGAGTACACGCGTTGTCCTAAGACGAGGATTTCCCAGCATTTATATTTAAAAATATTTGCAATCTGCCGGATCCACTGGGTGGGGGCTCGATTCCGTTTAATGTAAAAATTACAAAAACACATTTCCCACTCCCCCAAACACCCCTCCCAATACCCAAGTTTAAAATTTAAAGTACAACTCAGTGTACTGTGGAATAGTGTCCCAAACATGCATGAGAGGGTATCCACGTTTAATTTTTCAAAATAGAGTACACGCGTTGTCCTAAGACGAGGATTTCCCAGCATTTATATTTAAAAATATTTGCAATCTGCCGGATCCACTGGGTGGGGGCTCGATTCCGTTTAATGTAAAAATTACAAAAACACATTTCCCACTCCCCCAAACACCCCTCCCAATACCCAAGTTTAAAATTTAAAGTACAACTCAGTGTACTGTGGAATAGTGTCCCAAACATGCATGAGAGGGTATCCACGTTTAATTTTTCAAAATAGAGTACACGCGTTGTCCTAAGACGAGGATTTCCCAGCATTTATATTTAAAAATATTTGCAATCTGCCGGATCCACTGGGTGGGGGCTCGATTCCGTTTAATGTAAAAATTACAAAAACACATTTCCCACTCCCCCAAACACCCCTCCCAATACCCAAGTTTAAAATTTAAAGTACAACTCAGTGTACTGTGGAATAGTGTCCCAAACATGCATGAGAGGGTATCCACGTTTAATTTTTCAAAATAGAGTACACGCGTTGTCCTAAGACGAGGATTTCCCAGCATTTATATTTAAAAATATTTGCAATCTGCCGGATCCACTGGGTGGGGGCTCGATTCCGTTTAATGTAAAAATTACAAAAACACATTTCCCACTCCCCCAAACACCCCTCCCAATACCCAAGTTTAAAATTTAAAGTACAACTCAGTGTACTGTGGAATAGTGTCCCAAACATGCATGAGAGGGTATCCACGTTTAATTTTTCAAAATAGAGTACACGCGTTGTCCTAAGACGAGGATTTCCCAGCATTTATATTTAAAAATATTTGCAATCTGCCGGATCCACTGGGTGGGGGCTCGATTCCGTTTAATGTAAAAATTACAAAAACACATTTCCCACTCCCCCAAACACCCCTCCCAATACCCAAGTTTAAAATTTAAAGTACAACTCAGTGTACTGTGGAATAGTGTCCCAAACATGCATGAGAGGGTATCCACGTTTAATTTTTCAAAATAGAGTACACGCGTTGTCCTAAGACGAGGATTTCCCAGCATTTATATTTAAAAATATTTGCAATCTGCCGGATCCACTGGGTGGGGGCTCGATTCCGTTTAATGTAAAAATTACAAAAACACATTTCCCACTCCCCCAAACACCCCTCCCAATACCCAAGTTTAAAATTTAAAGTACAACTCAGTGTACTGTGGAATAGTGTCCCAAACATGCATGAGAGGGTATCCACGTTTAATTTTTCAAAATAGAGTACACGCGTTGTCCTAAGACGAGGATTTCCCAGCATTTATATTTAAAAATATTTGCAATCTGCCGGATCCACTGGGTGGGGGCTCGATTCCGTTTAATGTAAAAATTACAAAAACACATTTCCCACTCCCCCAAACACCCCTCCCAATACCCAAGTTTAAAATTTAAAGTACAACTCAGTGTACTGTGGAATAGTGTCCCAAACATGCATGAGAGGGTATCCACGTTTAATTTTTCAAAATAGAGTACACGCGTTGTCCTAAGACGAGGATTTCCCAGCATTTATATTTAAAAATATTTGCAATCTGCCGGATCCACTGGGTGGGGGCTCGATTCCGTTTAATGTAAAAATTACAAAAACACATTTCCCACTCCCCAAACACACCCCTCCCAATACCCAAGTTTAAAATTTAAAGTACAACTCAGTGTACTGTGGAATAGTGTCCCAAACATGCATGAGAGGGTATCCACGTTTAATTTTTCAAAATAGAGTACACGCGTTGTCCTAAGACGAGGATTTCCCAGCATTTATATTTAAAAATATTTGCAATCTGCCGGATCCACTGGGTGGGGGCTCGATTCCGTTTAATGTAAAAATTACAAAAACACATTTCCCACTCCCCCAAACACCCCTCCCAATACCCAAGTTTAAAATTTAAAGTACAACTCAGTGTACTGTGGAATAGTGTCCCAAACATGCATGAGAGGGTATCCACGTTTAATTTTTCAAAATAGAGTACACGCGTTGTCCTAAGACGAGGATTTCCCAGCATTTATATTTAAAAATATTTGCAATCTGCCGGATCCACTGGGTAGGGGCTCGATTCCGTTTAATGTAAAAATTACAAAAACACATTTCACACTCCCCCAAACACCCCTCCCAATACCCAAGTTTAAAATTTAAAGTACAACTCAGTGTACTGTGGAATAGTGTCCCAAACATGCATGAGAGGGTATCCACGTTTAATTTTTCAAAATAGAGTACACGCGTTGTCCTAAGACGAGGATTTCCCAGCATTTATATTTAAAAATATTTGCAATCTGCCGGATCCACTGGGTGGGGGCTCGATTCCGTTTAATGTAAAAATTACAAAAACACATTTCCCACTCCCCCAAACACCCCTCCCAATACCCAAGTTTAAAATTTAAAGTACAACTCAGTGTACTGTGGAATAGTGTCCCAAACATGCATGAGAGGGTATCCACGTTTAATTTTTCAAAATAGAGTACACGCGTTGTCCTAAGACGAGGATTTCCCAGCATTTATATTTAAAAATATTTTTATCTGCCGGATCCACTGGGTGGGGGCTCGATTCCGTTTAATGTAAAAATTACAAAAACACATTTCCCACTCCCCCAAACACCCCTTCCAATACCCAAGTTTAAAATTTAAAGTACAACTCAGTGTACTGTGGAATAGTGTCCCAAACATGCATGAGAGGGTATCCACGTTTAATTTTTCAAAATAGAGTACACGCGCAGTCCTTAAGACGAGGATTTCCCAGCATTTATATTTAAAAATATTTGCAATCTGCCGGATCCACTGGGTGGGGGCTCGATTCCGTTTAATGTAAAAATTACAAAAACACATTTCCCACTCCCCCAAACACCCCTCCCAATACCCAAGTTTAAAATTTAAAGTACAACTCAGTGTACTGTGGAATAGTGTCCCAAACATGCATGAGAGGGTATCCACGTTTAATTTTTCAAAATAGAGTACACGCGTTGTCCTAAGACGAGGATTTCCCAGCATTTATATTTAAAAATATTTGCAATCTGCCGGATCCACTGGGTGGGGGCTCGATTCCGTTTAATGTAAAAATTACAAAAACACATTTCACACTCCCCCAAACACCCCTTCCAATACTGTAGTTTTAAATTTAAAGTACAATTCAGTGTGCTGTGGAATAGTGTCCCAAACATGCATGAGAGGGTATCCACGTTTAATTTTTCGTAGTAGAGTACACGCGCAGTATTAAGCGGAGGAATTCCAAGCATTTATATTTAAATTTATTTACAATCTGCCGGATCCACTGGGTGGGGGCTCGATTCCGTTTAATGTAAAAATTACAAAAACACATTTCCCACTCCCCCAAACACCCCTCCCAATACCCAAGTTTAAAATTTAAAGTACAACTCAGTGTACTGTGGAATAGTGTCCCAAACATGCATGAGAGGGTATCCACGTTTAATTTTTCAAAATAGAGTACACGCGCAGTCCTAAGACGAGGATTTCCAAGCATTTATATTTAAAAATATTTGCAATCTGCCGGATCCACGGGTGGGGGCTCGATTCCGTTTAATGTAAAAATTACAAAAACACATTTCACACTCCCCCAAAACACCCCTTCCAATACTCCAGTTTAAAATTTAAAGTACAACTCAGTGTACTGTGGAATAGTGTCCCAAACATGCATGAGAGGGTATCCACGTTTAATTTTTCAAAATAGAGTACACGCGCAGTCTTAAGACGAGGATTTCCAAGCATTTATATTTAAAAATATTTGCAATCTGCCGGATCCACTGGGTGGGGGCTCGATTCCGTTTAATGTAAAAATTACAAAAACACATTTCACACTCCCCCAAACACCCCTTCCAATACTCTAGTTTAAAATTTAAAGTACAACTCAGTGTACTGTGGAATAGTGTCCCAAACATGCATGAGAGGGTATCCACGTTTAATTTTTCGAAATAGAGTACACGCGCAGTCTTAAGACGAGGATTTCCAAGCATTTATATTTAAAAATATTTGCAATCTGCCGGATCCACTGGGTGGGGGCTCGATTCCGTTTAATGTAAAAATTACAAAAACACATTTCACACTCCCCCAAACACCCCTTCCAATACTCTAGTTTAAAATTTAAAGTACAACTCAGTGTACTGTGGAATAGTGTCCCAAACATGCATGAGAGGGTATCCACGTTTAATTTTTCGAAATAGAGTACACGCGCAGTCTTAAGACGAGGATTTCCAAGCATTTATATTTAAAAATATTTGCAATCTGCCGGATCCACTGGGTGGGGGCTCGATTCCGTTTAATGTAAAAATTACAAAAACACATTTCACACTCCCCCAAACACCCCTTCCAATACTCTAGTTTAAAATTTAAAGTACAACTCAGTGTACTGTGGAATAGTGTCCCAAACATGCATGAGAGGGTATCCACGTTTAATTTTTCGAAAATAGAGTACACGCGCAGTCTTAAGACGAGGATTTCCAAGCATTTATATTTAAAAATATTTGCAATCTGCCGGATCCACTGGGTGGGGGCTCGATTCCGTTTAATGTAAAAATTACAAAAACACATTTCACACTCCCCCAAACACCCCTTCCAATACTCTAGTTTAAAATTTAAAGTACAACTCAGTGTACTGTGGAATAGTGTCCCAAACATGCATGAGAGGGTATCCACGTTTAATTTTTCGAAATAGAGTACACGCGCAGTCTTAAGACGAGGATTTCCAAGCATTTATATTTAAAAATATTTGCAATCTGCCGGATCCACTGGGTGGGGGCTCGATTCCGTTTAATGTAAAAATTACAAAAACACATTTCACACTCCCCCAAACACCCCTTCCAATACTCTAGTTTAAAATTTAAAGTACAACTCAGTGTACTGTGGAATAGTGTCCCAAACATGCATGAGAGGGTATCCACGTTTAATTTTTCGAAATAGAGTACACGCGCAGTCTTAAGACGAGGATTTCCAAGCATTTATATTTAAAAATATTTGCAATCTGCCGGATCCACTGGGTGGGGGCTCGATTCCGTTTAATGTAAAAAATTACAAAAACACATTTCACACTCCCCCAAACACCCCTTCCAATACTCTAGTTTAAAATTTAAAGTACAACTCAGTGTACTGTGGAATAGTGTCCCAAACATGCATGAGAGGGTATCCACGTTTAATTTTTCGAAATAGAGTACACGCGCAGTCTTAAGACGAGGATTTCCAAGCATTTATATTTAAAAATATTTGCAATCTGCCGGATCCACTGGGTGGGGGCTCGATTCCGTTTAATGTAAAAATTACAAAAACACATTTCACACTCCCCCAAACACCCCTTCCAATACTCTAGTTTAAAATTTAAAGTACAACTCAGTGTACTGTGGAATAGTGTCCCAAACATGCATGAGAGGGTATCCACGTTTAATTTTTCGAAATAGAGTACACGCGCAGTCTTAAGACGAGGATTTCCAAGCATTTATATTTAAAAATATTTGCAATCTGCCGGATCCACTGGGTGGGGGCTCGATTCCGTTTAATGTAAAAATTACAAAAACACATTTCACACTCCCCCAAACACCCCTTCCAATACTCTAGTTTAAAATTTAAAGTACAACTCAGTGTACTGTGGAATAGTGTCCCAAACATGCATGAGAGGGTATCCACGTTTAATTTTTCGAAATAGAGTACACGCGCAGTCTTAAGACGAGGATTTCCAAGCATTTATATTTAAAAATATTTGCAATCTGCCGGATCCACTGGGTGGGGGCTCGATTCCGTTTAATGTAAAAATTACAAAAACACATTTCACACTCCCCCAAACACCCCTTCCAATACTCTAGTTTAAAATTTAAAGTACAACTCAGTGTACTGTGGAATAGTGTCCCAAACATGCATGAGAGGGTATCCACGTTTAATTTTTCGAAATAGAGTACACGCGCAGTCTTAAGACGAGGATTTCCAAGCATTTATATTTAAAAATATTTGCAATCTGCCGGATCCACTGGGTGGGGGCTCGATTCCGTTTAATGTAAAAATTACAAAAACACATTTCACACTCCCCCAAACACCCCTTCCAATACTCTAGTTTAAAATTTAAAGTACAACTCAGTGTACTGTGGAATAGTGTCCCAAACATGCATGAGAGGGTATCCACGTTTAATTTTTCGAAATAGAGTACACGCGCAGTCTTAAGACGAGGATTTCCAAGCATTTATATTTAAAAATATTTGCAATCTGCCGGATCCACTGGGTGGGGGCTCGATTCCGTTTAATGTAAAAATTACAAAAACACATTTCACACTCCCCCAAACACCCCTTCCAATACTCTAGTTTAAAATTTAAAGTACAACTCAGTGTACTGTGGAATAGTGTCCCAAACATGCATGAGAGGGTATCCACGTTTAATTTTTCGAAATAGAGTACACGCGCAGTCTTAAGACGAGGATTTCCAAGCATTTATATTTAAAAATATTTGCAATCTGCCGGATCCACTGGGTGGGGGCTCGATTCCGTTTAATGTAAAAATTACAAAAACACATTTCACACTCCCCCAAACACCCCTTCCAATACTCTAGTTTAAAATTTAAAGTACAACTCAGTGTACTGTGGAATAGTGTCCCAAACATGCATGAGAGGGTATCCACGTTTAATTTTTCGAAATAGAGTACACGCGCAGTCTTAAGACGAGGATTTCCAAGCATTTATATTTAAAAATATTTGCAATCTGCCGGATCCACTGGGTGGGGGCTCGATTCCGTTTAATGTAAAAATTACAAAAACACATTTCACACTCCCCCAAACACCCCTTCCAATACTCTAGTTTAAAATTTAAAGTACAACTCAGTGTACTGTGGAATAGTGTCCCAAACATGCATGAGAGGGTATCCACGTTTAATTTTTCGAAATAGAGTACACGCGCAGTCTTAAGACGAGGATTTCCAAGCATTTATATTTAAAAATATTTGCAATCTGCCGGATCCACTGGGTGGGGGCTCGATTCCGTTTAATGTAAAAATTACAAAAACACATTTCACACTCCCCCAAACACCCCTTCCAATACTCTAGTTTAAAATTTAAAGTACAACTCAGTGTACTGTGGAATAGTGTCCCAAACATGCATGAGAGGGTATCCACGTTTAATTTTTCGAAATAGAGTACACGCGCAGTCTTAAGACGAGGATTTCCAAGCATTTATATTTAAAAATATTTGCAATCTGCCGGATCCACTGGGTGGGGGCTCGATTCCGTTTAATGTAAAAATTACAAAAACACATTTCACACTCCCCCAAACACCCCTTCCAATACTCTAGTTTAAAATTTAAAGTACAACTCAGTGTACTGTGGAATAGTGTCCCAAACATGCATGAGAGGGTATCCACGTTTAATTTTTCGAAATAGAGTACACGCGCAGTCTTAAGACGAGGATTTCCAAGCATTTATATTTAAAAATATTTGCAATCTGCCGGATCCACTGGGTGGGGGCTCGATTCCGTTTAATGTAAAAATTACAAAAACACATTTCACACTCCCCCAAACACCCCTTCCAATACTCTGTTTAAAATTTAAAGTACAACTCAGTGTACTGTGGAATAGTGTCCCAAACATGCATGAGAGGGTATCCACGTTTAATTTTTCGAAATAGAGTACACGCGCAGTCTTAAGACGAGGATTTCCAAGCATTTATATTTAAAAATATTTGCAATCTGCCGGATCCACTGGGTGGGGGCTCGATTCCGTTTAATGTAAAAATTACAAAAACACATTTCACACTCCCCCAAACACCCCTTCCAATACTCTAGTTTAAAATTTAAAGTACAACTCAGTGTACTGTGGAATAGTGTCCCAAACATGCATGAGAGGGTATCCACGTTTAATTTTTCGAAATAGAGTACACGCGCAGTCTTAAGACGAGGATTTCCAAGCATTTATATTTAAAAATATTTGCAATCTGCCGGATCCACTGGGTGGGGGCTCGATTCCGTTTAATGTAAAAATTACAAAAACACATTTCACACTCCCCCAAACACCCCTTCCAATACTCTAGTTTAAAATTTAAAGTACAACTCAGTGTACTGTGGAATAGTGTCCCAAACATGCATGAGAGGGTATCCACGTTTAATTTTTCGAAATAGAGTACACGCGCAGTCTTAAGACGAGGATTTCCAAGCATTTATATTTAAAAATATTTGCAATCTGCCGGATCCACTGGGTGGGGGCTCGATTCCGTTTAATGTAAAAATTACAAAAACACATTTCACACTCCCCCAAACACCCCTTCCAATACTCTAGTTTAAAATTTAAAGTACAACTCAGTGTACTGTGGAATAGTGTCCCAAACATGCATGAGAGGGTATCCACGTTTAATTTTTCGAAATAGAGTACACGCGCAGTCTTAAGACGAGGATTTCCAAGCATTTATATTTAAAAATATTTGCAATCTGCCGGATCCACTGGGTGGGGGCTCGATTCCGTTTAATGTAAAAATTACAAAAACACATTTCACACTCCCCCAAACACCCCTTCCAATACTCTAGTTTAAAATTTAAAGTACAACTCAGTGTACTGTGGAATAGTGTCCCAAACATGCATGAGAGGGTATCCACGTTTAATTTTTCGAAATAGAGTACACGCGCAGTCTTAAGACGAGGATTTCCAAGCATTTATATTTAAAAATATTTGCAATCTGCCGGATCCACTGGGTGGGGGCTCGATTCCGTTTAATGTAAAAATTACAAAAACACATTTCACACTCCCCCAAACACCCCTTCCAATACTCTAGTTTAAAATTTAAAGTACAACTCAGTGTACTGTGGAATAGTGTCCCAAACATGCATGAGAGGGTATCCACGTTTAATTTTTCGAAATAGAGTACACGCGCAGTCTTAAGACGAGGATTTCCAAGCATTTATATTTAAAAATATTTGCAATCTGCCGGATCCACTGGGTGGGGGCTCGATTCCGTTTAATGTAAAAATTACAAAAACACATTTCACACTCCCCCAAACACCCCTTCCAATACTCTAGTTTAAAATTTAAAGTACAACTCAGTGTACTGTGGAATAGTGTCCCAAACATGCATGAGAGGGTATCCACGTTTAATTTTTCGAAATAGAGTACACGCGCAGTCTTAAGACGAGGATTTCCAAGCATTTATATTTAAAAATATTTGCAATCTGCCGGATCCACTGGGTGGGGGCTCGATTCCGTTTAATGTAAAAATTACAAAAACACATTTCACACTCCCCCAAACACCCCTTCCAATACTCTAGTTTTAAAATTTAAAGTACAACTCAGTGTACTGTGGAATAGTGTCCCAAACATGCATGAGAGGGTATCCACGTTTAATTTTTCGAAATAGAGTACACGCGCAGTCTTAAGACGAGGATTTCCAAGCATTTATATTTAAAAATATTTGCAATCTGCCGGATCCACTGGGTGGGGGCTCGATTCCGTTTAATGTAAAAATTACAAAAACACATTTCACACTCCCCCAAACACCCCTTCCAATACTCTAGTTTAAAATTTAAAGTACAACTCAGTGTACTGTGAATAGTGTCCCAAACATGCATGAGAGGGTATCCACGTTTAATTTTTCGAAATAGAGTACACGCGCAGTCTTAAGACGAGGATTTCCAAGCATTTATATTTAAAAATATTTGCAATCTGCCGGATCCACTGGGTGGGGGCTCGATTCCGTTTAATGTAAAAATTACAAAAACACATTTCACACTCCCCCAAACACCCCTTCCAATACTCTAGTTTAAAATTTAAAGTACAACTCAGTGTACTGTGGAATAGTGTCCCAAACATGCATGAGAGGGTATCCACGTTTAATTTTTCGAAATAGAGTACACGCGCAGTCTTAAGACGAGGATTTCCAAGCATTTATATTTAAAAATATTTGCAATCTGCCGGATCCACTGGGTGGGGGCTCGATTCCGTTTAATGTAAAAATTACAAAAACACATTTCACACTCCCCCAAACACCCCTTCCAATACTCTAGTTTAAAATTTAAAGTACAACTCAGTGTACTGTGGAATAGTAGTCCCAAACATGCATGAGAGGGTATCCACGTTTAATTTTTCGAAATAGAGTACACGCGCAGTCTTAAGACGAGGATTTCCAAGCATTTATATTTAAAAATATTTGCAATCTGCCGGATCCACTGGGTGGGGGCTCGATTCCGTTTAATGTAAAAATTACAAAAACACATTTCACACTCCCCCAAACACCCCTTCCAATACTCTAGTTTAAAATTTAAAGTACAACTCAGTGTACTGTGGAATAGTGTCCCAAACATGCATGAGAGGGTATCCACGTTTAATTTTTCGAAATAGAGTACACGCGCAGTCTTAAGACGAGGATTTCCAAGCATTTATATTTAAAAATATTTGCAATCTGCCGGATCCACTGGGTGGGGGCTCGATTCCGTTTAATGTAAAAATTACAAAAACACATTTCACACTCCCCCAAACACCCCTTCCAATACTCTAGTTTAAAATTTAAAGTACAACTCAGTGTACTGTGGAATAGTGTCCCAAACATGGATGAGAGGGTATCCACGTTTAATTTTTCGAAATAGAGTACACGCGCAGTCTTAAGACGAGGATTTCCAAGCATTTATATTTAAAAATATTTGCAATCTGCCGGATCCACTGGGTGGGGGCTCGATTCCGTTTAATGTAAAAATTACAAAAACACATTTCACACTCCCCCAAACACCCCTTCCAATACTCTAGTTTAAAATTTAAAGTACAACTCAGTGTACTGTGGAATAGTGTCCCAAACATGCATGAGAGGGTATCCACGTTTAATTTTTCGAAATAGAGTACACGCGCAGTCTTAAGACGAGGATTTCCAAGCATTTATATTTAAAAATATTTGCAATCTGCCGGATCCACTGGGTGGGGGCTCGATTCCGTTTAATGTAAAAATTACAAAAACACATTTCACACTCCCCCAAACACCCCTTCCAATACTCTAGTTTAAAATTTAAAGTACAACTCAGTGTACTGTGGAATAGTGTCCCAAACATGCATGAGAGTATCCACGTTTAATTTTTCGAAATAGAGTACACGCGCAGTCTTAAGACGAGGATTTCCAAGCATTTATATTTAAAAATATTTGCAATCTGCCGGATCCACTGGGTGGGGGCTCGATTCCGTTTAATGTAAAAATTACAAAAACACATTTCACACTCCCCCAAACACCCCTTCCAATACTCTAGTTTAAAATTTAAAGTACAACTCAGTGTACTGTGGAATAGTGTCCCAAACATGCATGAGAGGGTATCCACGTTTAATTTTTCGAAATAGAGTACACGCGCAGTCTTAAGACGAGGATTTCCAAGCATTTATATTTAAAAATATTTGCAATCTGCCGGATCCACTGGGTGGGGGCTCGATTCCGTTTAATGTAAAAATTACAAAAACACATTTCACACTCCCCCAAACACCCCTTCCAATACTCTAGTTTAAAATTTAAAGTACAACTCAGTGTACTGTGGAATAGTGTCCCAAACATGCATGAGAGGGTATCCACGTTTAATTTTTCGAAATAGAGTACACGCGCAGTCTTAAGACGAGGATTTCCAAGCATTTATATTTAAAAATATTTGCAATCTGCCGGATCCACTGGGTGGGGGCTCGATTCCGTTTAATGTAAAAATTACAAAAACACATTTCACACTCCCCCAAACACCCCTTCCAATACTCTAGTTTAAAATTTAAAGTACAACTCAGTGTACTGTGGAATAGTGTCCCAAACATGCATGAGAGGGTATCCACGTTTAATTTTTCGAAATAGAGTACACGCGCAGTCTTAAGACGAGGATTTCCAAGCATTTATATTTAAAAATATTTGCAATCTGCCGGATCCACTGGGTGGGGGCTCGATTCCGTTTAATGTAAAAATTACAAAAACACATTTCACACTCCCCCAAACACCCCTTCCAATACTCTAGTTTAAAATTTAAAGTACAACTCAGTGTACTGTGGAATAGTGTCCCAAACATGCATGAGAGGGTATCCACGTTTAATTTTTCGAATAGAGTACACGCGCAGTCTTAAGACGAGGATTTCCAAGCATTTATATTTAAAAATATTTGCAATCTGCCGGATCCACTGGGTGGGGGCTCGATTCCGTTTAATGTAAAAATTACAAAAACACATTTCACACTCCCCCAAACACCCCTTCCAATACTCTAGTTTAAAATTTAAAGTACAACTCAGTGTACTGTGGAATAGTGTCCCAAACATGCATGAGAGGGTATCCACGTTTAATTTTTCGAAATAGAGTACACGCGCAGTCTTAAGACGAGGATTTCCAAGCATTTATATTTAAAAATATTTGCAATCTGCCGGATCCACTGGGTGGGGGCTCGATTCCGTTTAATGTAAAAATTACAAAAACACATTTCACACTCCCCCAAACACCCCTTCCAATACTCTAGTTTAAAATTTAAAGTACAACTCAGTGTACTGTGGAATAGTGTCCCAAACATGCATGAGAGGGTATCCACGTTTAATTTTTCGAAATAGAGTACACGCGCAGTCTTAAGACGAGGATTTCCAAGCATTTATATTTAAAAATATTTGCAATCTGCCGGATCCACTGGGTGGGGGCTCGATTCCGTTTAATGTAAAAATTACAAAAACACATTTCACACTCCCCCAAACACCCCTTCCAATACTCTAGTTTAAAATTTAAAGTACAACTCAGTGTACTGTGGAATAGTGTCCCAAACATGCATGAGAGGGTATCCACGTTTAATTTTTCGAAATAGAGTACACGCGCAGTCTTAAGACGAGGATTTCCAAGCATTTATATTTAAAAATATTTGCAATCTGCCGGATCCACTGGGTGGGGGCTCGATTCCGTTTAATGTAAAAATTACAAAAACACATTTCACACTCCCCCAAACACCCCTTCCAATACTCTAGTTTAAAATTTAAAGTACAACTCAGTGTACTGTGGAATAGTGTCCCAAACATGCATGAGAGGGTATCCACGTTTAATTTTTCGAAATAGAGTACACGCGCGCTTAAGACGAGGATTTCCAAGCATTTATATTTAAAAATATTTGCAATCTGCCGGATCCACTGGGTGGGGGCTCGATTCCGTTTAATGTAAAAATTACAAAAACACATTTCACACTCCCCCAAACACCCCTTCCAATACTCTAGTTTAAAATTTAAAGTACAACTCAGTGTACTGTGGAATAGTGTCCCAAACATGCATGAGAGGGTATCCACGTTTAATTTTTCGAAATAGAGTACACGCGCAGTCTTAAGACGAGGATTTCCAAGCATTTATATTTAAAAATATTTGCAATCTGCCGGATCCACTGGGTGGGGGCTCGATTCCGTTTAATGTAAAAATTACAAAAACACATTTCACACTCCCCCAAACACCCCTTCCAATACTCTAGTTTAAAATTTAAAGTACAACTCAGTGTACTGTGGAATAGTGTCCCAAACATGCATGAGAGGGTATCCACGTTTAATTTTTCGAAATAGAGTACACGCGCAGTCTTAAGACGAGGATTTCCAAGCATTTATATTTAAAAATATTTGCAATCTGCCGGATCCACTGGGTGGGGGCTCGATTCCGTTTAATGTAAAAATTACAAAAACACATTTCACACTCCCCCAAACACCCCTTCCAATACTCTAGTTTAAAATTTAAAGTACAACTCAGTGTACTGTGGAATAGTGTCCCAAACATGCATGAGAGGGTATCCACGTTTAATTTTTCGAAATAGAGTACACGCGCAGTCTTAAGACGAGGATTTCCAAGCATTTATATTTAAAAATATTTGCAATCTGCCGGATCCACTGGGTGGGGGCTCGATTCCGTTTAATGTAAAAATTACAAAAACACATTTCACACTCCCCCAAACACCCCTTCCAATACTCTAGTTTAAAATTTAAAGTACAACTCAGTGTACTGTGGAATAGTGTCCCAAACATGCATGAGAGGGTATCCACGTTTAATTTTTCGAAATAGAGTACACGCGCAGTCTTAAGACGAGGATTTCCAAGCATTTATATTTAAAAATATTTGCAATCTGCCGGATCCACTGGGTGGGGGCTCGATTCCGTTTAATGTAAAAATTACAAAAACACATTTCACACTCCCCCAAACACCCCTTCCAATACTCTAGTTTAAAATTTAAAGTACAACTCAGTGTACTGTGGAATAGTGTCCCAAACATGCATGAGAGGGTATCCACGTTTAATTTTTCGAAATAGAGTACACGCGCAGTCTTAAGACGAGGATTTCCAAGCATTTATATTTAAAAATATTTGCAATCTGCCGGATCCACTGGGTGGGGGCTCGATTCCGTTTAATGTAAAAATTACAAAAACACATTTCACACTCCCCCAAACACCCCTTCCAATACTCTAGTTTAAAATTTAAAGTACAACTCAGTGTACTGTGGAATAGTGTCCCAAACATGCATGAGAGGGTATCCACGTTTAATTTTTCGAAATAGAGTACACGCGCAGTCTTAAGACGAGGATTTCCAAGCATTTATATTTAAAAATATTTGCAATCTGCCGGATCCACTGGGTGGGGGCTCGATTCCGTTTAATGTAAAAATTACAAAAACACATTTCACACTCCCCCAAACACCCCTTCCAATACTCTAGTTTAAAATTTAAAGTACAACTCAGTGTACTGTGGAATAGTGTCCCAAACATGCATGAGAGGGTATCCACGTTTAATTTTTCGAAATAGAGTACACGCGCAGTCTTAAGAAGACGAGGATTTCCAAGCATTTATATTTAAAAATATTTGCAATCTGCCGGATCCACTGGGTGGGGGCTCGATTCCGTTTAATGTAAAAATTACAAAAACACATTTCACACTCCCCCAAACACCCCTTCCAATACTCTAGTTTAAAATTTAAAGTACAACTCAGTGTACTGTGGAATAGTGTCCCAAACATGCATGAGAGGGTATCCACGTTTAATTTTTCGAAATAGAGTACACGCGCAGTCTTAAGACGAGGATTTCCAAGCATTTATATATTTAAAAATATTTGCAATCTGCCGGATCCACTGGGTGGGGGCTCGATTCCGTTTAATGTAAAAATTACAAAAACACATTTCACACTCCCCCAAACACCCCTTCCAATACTCTAGTTTAAAATTTAAAGTACAACTCAGTGTACTGTGGAATAGTGTCCCAAACATGCATGAGAGGGTATCCACGTTTAATTTTTCGAAATAGAGTACACGCGCAGTCTTAAGACGAGGATTTCCAAGCATTTATATTTAAAAATATTTGCAATCTGCCGGATCCACTGGGTGGGGGCTCGATTCCGTTTAATGTAAAAATTACAAAAACACATTTCACACTCCCCCAAACACCCCTTCCAATACTCTAGTTTAAAATTTAAAGTACAACTCAGTGTACTGTGGAATAGTGTCCCAAACATGCATGAGAGGGTATCCACGTTTAATTTTTCGAAATAGAGTACACGCGCAGTCTTAAGACGAGGATTTCCAAGCATTTATATTTAAAAATATTTGCAATCTGCCGGATCCACTGGGTGGGGGCTCGATTCCGTTTAATGTAAAAATTACAAAAACACATTTCACACTCCCCCAAACACCCCTTCCAATACTCTAGTTTAAAATTTAAAGTACAACTCAGTGTACTGTGGAATAGTGTCCCAAACATGCATGAGAGGGTATCCACGTTTAATTTTTCGAAATAGAGTACACGCGCAGTCTTAAGACGAGGATTTCCAAGCATTTATATTTAAAAATATTTGCAATCTGCCGGATCCACTGGGTGGGGGCTCGATTCCGTTTAATGTAAAAATTACAAAAACACATTTCACACTCCCCCAAACACCCCTTCCAATACTCTAGTTTAAAATTTAAAGTACAACTCAGTGTACTGTGGAATAGTGTCCCAAACATGCATGAGAGGGTATCCACGTTTAATTTTTCGAAATAGAGTACACGCGCAGTCTTAAGACGAGGATTTCCAAGCATTTATATTTAAAAATATTTGCAATCTGCCGGATCCACTGGGTGGGGGCTCGATTCCGTTTAATGTAAAAATTACAAAAACACATTTCACACTCCCCCAAACACCCCTTCCAATACTCTAGTTTAAAATTTAAAGTACAACTCAGTGTACTGTGGAATAGTGTCCCAAACATGCATGAGAGGGTATCCACGTTTAATTTTTCGAAATAGAGTACACGCGCAGTCTTAAGACGAGGATTTCCAAGCATTTATATTTAAAAATATTTGCAATCTGCCGGATCCACTGGGTGGGGGCTCGATTCCGTTTAATGTAAAAATTACAAAAACACATTTCACACTCCCCCAAAACACCCCTTCCAATACTCTAGTTTAAAATTTAAAGTACAACTCAGTGTACTGTGGAATAGTGTCCCAAACATGCATGAGAGGGTATCCACGTTTAATTTTTCGAAATAGAGTACACGCGCAGTCTTAAGACGAGGATTTCCAAGCATTTATATTTAAAAATATTTGCAATCTGCCGGATCCACTGGGTGGGGGCTCGATTCCGTTTAATGTAAAAATTACAAAAACACATTTCACACTCCCCCAAACACCCCTTCCAATACTCTAGTTTAAAATTTAAAGTACAACTCAGTGTACTGTGGAATAGTGTCCCAAACATGCATGAGAGGGTATCCACGTTTAATTTTTCGAAATAGAGTACACGCGCAGTCTTAAGACGAGGATTTCCAAGCATTTATATTTAAAAATATTTGCAATCTGCCGGATCCACTGGGTGGGGGCTCGATTCCGTTTAATGTAAAAATTACAAAAACACATTTCACACTCCCCCAAACACCCCTTCCAATACTCTAGTTTAAAATTTAAAGTACAACTCAGTGTACTGTGGAATAGTGTCCCAAACATGCATGAGAGGGTATCCACGTTTAATTTTTCGAAATAGAGTACACGCGCAGTCTTAAGACGAGGATTTCCAAGCATTTATATTTAAAAATATTTGCAATCTGCCGGATCCACTGGGTGGGGGCTCGATTCCGTTTAATGTAAAAATTACAAAAACACATTTCACACTCCCCCAAACACCCCTTCCAATACTCTAGTTTAAAATTTAAAGTACAACTCAGTGTACTGTGGAATAGTGTCCCAAACATGCATGAGAGGGTATCCACGTTTAATTTTTCGAAATAGAGTACACGCGCAGTCTTAAGACGAGGATTTCCAAGCATTTATATTTAAAAATATTTGCAATCTGCCGGATCCATCCACTGGGTGGGGGCTCGATTCCGTTTAATGTAAAAATTACAAAAACACATTTCACACTCCCCCAAACACCCCTTCCAATACTCTAGTTTAAAATTTAAAGTACAACTCAGTGTACTGTGGAATAGTGTCCCAAACATGCATGAGAGGGTATCCACGTTTAATTTTTCGAAATAGAGTACACGCGCAGTCTTAAGACGAGGATTTCCAAGCATTTATATTTAAAAATATTTGCAATCTGCCGGATCCACTGGGTGGGGGCTCGATTCCGTTTAATGTAAAAATTACAAAAACACATTTCACACTCCCCCAAACACCCCTTCCAATACTCTAGTTTAAAATTTAAAGTACAACTCAGTGTACTGTGGAATAGTGTCCCAAACATGCATGAGAGGGTATCCACGTTTAATTTTTCGAAATAGAGTACACGCGCAGTCTTAAGACGAGGATTTCCAAGCATTTATATTTAAAAATATTTGCAATCTGCCGGATCCACTGGGTGGGGGCTCGATTCCGTTTAATGTAAAAATTACAAAAACACATTTCACACTCCCCCAAACACCCCTTCCAATACTCTAGTTTAAAATTTAAAGTACAACTCAGTGTACTGTGGAATAGTGTCCCAAACATGCATGAGAGGGTATCCACGTTTAATTTTTCGAAATAGAGTACACGCGCAGTCTTAAGACGAGGATTTCCAAGCATTTATATTTAAAAATATTTGCAATCTGCCGGATCCACTGGGTGGGGGCTCGATTCCGTTTAATGTAAAAATACAAAAACACATTTCACACTCCCCCAAACACCCCTTCCAATACTCTAGTTTAAAATTTAAAGTACAACTCAGTGTACTGTGGAATAGTGTCCCAAACATGCATGAGAGGGTATCCACGTTTAATTTTTCGAAATAGAGTACACGCGCAGTCTTAAGACGAGGATTTCCAAGCATTTATATTTAAAAATATTTGCAATCTGCCGGATCCACTGGGTGGGGGCTCGATTCCGTTTAATGTAAAAATTACAAAAACACATTTCACACTCCCCCAAACACCCCTTCCAATACTCTAGTTTAAAATTTAAAGTACAACTCAGTGTACTGTGGAATAGTGTCCCAAACATGCATGAGAGGGTATCCACGTTTAATTTTTCGAAATAGAGTACACGCGCAGTCTTAAGACGAGGATTTCCAAGCATTTATATTTAAAAATATTTGCAATCTGCCGGATCCACTGGGTGGGGGCTCGATTCCGTTTAATGTAAAAATTACAAAAACACATTTCACACTCCCCCAAACACCCCTTCCAATACTCTAGTTTAAAATTTAAAGTACAACTCAGTGTACTGTGGAATAGTGTCCCAAACATGCATGAGAGGGTATCCACGTTTAATTTTTCGAAATAGAGTACACGCGCAGTCTTAAGACGAGGATTTCCAAGCATTTATATTTAAAAATATTTGCAATCTGCCGGATCCACTGGGTGGGGGCTCGATTCCGTTTAATGTAAAAATTACAAAAACACATTTCACACTCCCCCAAACACCCCTTCCAATACTCTAGTTTAAAATTTAAAGTACAACTCAGTGTACTGTGGAATAGTGTCCCAAACATGCATGAGAGGGTATCCACGTTTAATTTTTCGAAATAGAGTACACGCGCAGTCTTAAGACGAGGATTTCCAAGCATTTATATTTAAAAATATTTGCAATCTGCCGGATCCACTGGGTGGGGGCTCGATTCCGTTTAATGTAAAAATTACAAAAACACATTTCACACTCCCCCAAACACCCCTTCCAATACTCTAGTTTAAAATTTAAAGTACAACTCAGTGTACTGTGGAATAGTGTCCCAAACATGCATGAGAGGGTATCCACGTTTAATTTTTCGAAATAGAGTACACGCGCAGTCTTAAGACGAGGATTTCCAAGCATTTATATTTAAAAATATTTGCAATCTGCCGGATCCACTGGGTGGGGGCTCGATTCCGTTTAATGTAAAAATTACAAAAACACATTTCACACTCCCCCAAACACCCCTTCCAATACTCTAGTTTAAAATTTAAAGTACAACTCAGTGTACTGTGGAATAGTGTCCCAAACATGCATGAGAGGGTATCCACGTTTAATTTTTCGAAATAGAGTACACGCGCAGTCTTAAGACGAGGATTTCCAAGCATTTATATTTAAAAATATTTGCAATCTGCCGGATCCACTGGGTGGGGGCTCGATTCCGTTTAATGTAAAAATTACAAAAACACATTTCACACTCCCCCAAACACCCCTTCCAATACTCTAGTTTAAAATTTAAAGTACAACTCAGTGTACTGTGGAATAGTGTCCCAAACATGCATGAGAGGGTATCCACGTTTAATTTTTCGAAATAGAGTACACGCGCAGTCTTAAGACGAGGATTTCCAAGCATTTATATTTAAAAATATTTGCAATCTGCCGGATCCACTGGGTGGGGGCTCGATTCCGTTTAATGTAAAAATTACAAAAACACATTTCACACTCCCCCAAACACCCCTTCCAATACTCAAGTTTAAAATTTAAAGTACAACTCAGTGTACTGTGGAATAGTGTCCCAAACATGCATGAGAGGGTATCCACGTTTAATTTTTCGAAATAGAGTACACGCGCAGTCTTAAGACGAGGATTTCCAAGCATTTATATTTAAAAATATTTGCAATCTGCCGGATCCACTGGGTGGGGGCTCGATTCCGTTTAATGTAAAAATTACAAAAACACATTTCACACTCCCCCAAACACCCCTTCCATACTCTAGTTTAAAATTTAAAGTACAACTCAGTGTACTGTGGAATAGTGTCCCAAACATGCATGAGAGGGTATCCACGTTTAATTTTTCAAAATAGAGTACACGCGAAGTTGTCCTAAGACGAGGATTTCCAAGCATTTATATTTAAAAATATTTGCAATCTGCCGGATCCACTGGGTGGGGGCTCGATTCCGTTTAATGTAAAAATTACAAAAACACATTTCACACTCCCCCAAACACCCCTCCCAATACCCAAGTTTAAAATTTAAAGTACAACTCAGTGTACTGTGGAATAGTGTCCCAAACATGCATGAGAGGGTATCCACGTTTAATTTTTCGTAGTAGAGTACACGCGCAGTATTAAGCGGAGGAATTCCAAGCATTTATATTTAAATTTATTTACAATCTGCCGGATCCACTGGGTGGGGGCTCGATTCCGTTTAATGTAAAAATTACAAAAACACATTTCACACTCCCCCAAACACCCCTTCCAATACTGTAGTTTAAAATTTAAAGTACAACTCAGTGTACTGTGGAATAGTGTCCCAAACATGCATGCGAGGGTATCCACGTTTAATTTTTCAAAATAGAGTACACGCGTTGTATTAAGCCGAGGAATTCCAAGCATTTATATTTAAAAATATTTACAATCTGCCGGATCCACTGGGTGGGGGCTCGATTCCGTTTAATGTAAAAATTACAAAAACACATTTCACACTCCCCCAAACACCCCTTCCAATACTCTAGTTTAAAATTTAAAGTACAACTCAGTGTACTGTGGAATAGTGTCCCAAACATGCATGAGAGGGTATCCACGTTTAATTTTTCAAAATAGAGTACACGCGCAGTCATAAGACGAGGATTTCCCAGCATTTATATTTAAAAATATTTGCAATCTGCCGGATCCACTGGGTGGGGGCTCGATTCCGTTTAATGTAAAAATTACAAAAACACATTTCACACTCCCCCAAACACCCCTCCCAATACCCAAGTTTAAAATTTAAAAGTACAACTCAGTGTACTGTGGAATAGTGTCCCAAACATGCATGAGAGGGTATCCACGTTTAATTTTTCGTAGTAGAGTACACGCGTTGTATTAAGCCGAGGAATTCCAAGCATTTATATTTAAAACTATTTACAATCTGCCGGATCCACTGGGTGGGGGCTCGATTCCGTTTAATGTAAAAATTACAAAAACACATTTCACACTCCCCCAAACACCCCTTCCAATACCCAAGTTTAAAATTTAAAGTACAACTCAGTGTACTGTGGAATAGTGTCCCAAACATGCATGAGAGGGTATCCACGTTTAATTTTTCAAAATAGAGTACACGCGTTGTCCTAAGACGAGGATTTCCCAGCATTTATATTTAAAAATATTTGCAATCTGCCGGATCCACTGGGTGGGGGCTCGATTCCGTTTAATGTAAAAATTACAAAAACACATTTCCCACTCCCCCAAACACCCCTCCCAATACCCAAGTTTAAAATTTAAAGTACAACTCAGTGTACTGTGGAATAGTGTCCCAAACATGCATGAGAGGGTATCCACGTTTAATTTTTCAAAATAGAGTACACGCGTTGTCCTAAGACGAGGATTTCCCAGCATTTATATTTAAAAATATTTGCAATCTGCCGGATCCACTGGGTGGGGGCTCGATTCCGTTTAATGTAAAAATTACAAAAACACATTTCCCACTCCCCCAAACACCCCTTCCAATACCCAAGTTTAAAATTTAAAGTACAACTCAGTGTACTGTGGAATAGTGTCCCAAACATGCATGAGAGGGTATCCACGTTTAATTTTTCAAAATAGAGTACACGCGTTGTCCTAAGACGAGGATTTCCCAGCATTTATATTTAAAAATATTTGCAATCTGCCGGATCCACTGGGTGGGGGCTCGATTCCGTTTAATGTAAAAATTACAAAAACACATTTCCACTCCCCCAAACACCCCTCCCAATACCCAAGTTTAAAATTTAAAGTACAACTCAGTGTACTGTGGAATAGTGTCCCAAACATGCATGCGAGGGTATCCACGTTTAATTTTTCAAAATAGAGTACACGCGTTGTCCTAAGACGAGGATTTCCCAGCATTTATATTTAAAAATATTTGCAATCTGCCGGATCCACTGGGTGGGGGCTCGATTCCGTTTAATGTAAAAATTACAAAAACACATTTCCCACTCCCCCAAACACCCCTCCCAATACCCAAGTTTAAAATTTAAAGTACAACTCAGTGTACTGTGGAATAGTGTCCCAAACATGCATGCGAGGGTATCCACGTTTAATTTTTCAAAATAGAGTACACGCGTTGTCCTAAGACGAGGATTTCCCAGCATTTATATTTAAAAATATTTGCAATCTGCCGGATCCACTGGGTGGGGGCTCGATTCCGTTTAATGTAAAAATTACAAAAACACATTTCCCACTCCCCCAAACACCCCTCCCAATACCCAAGTTTAAAATTTAAAGTACAACTCAGTGTACTGTGGAATAGTGTCCCAAACATGCATGAGAGGGTATCCACGTTTAATTTTTCAAAATAGAGTACACGCGTTGTCCTAAGACGAGGATTTCCCAGCATTTATATTTAAAAATATTTGCAATCTGCCGGATCCACTGGGTGGGGGCTCGATTCCGTTTAATGTAAAAATTACAAAAACACATTTCCCACTCCCCCAAACACCCCTCCCAATACCCAAGTTTAAAATTTAAAGTACAACTCAGTGTACTGTGGAATAGTGTCCCAAACATGCATGCGAGGGTATCCACGTTTAATTTTTCAAAATAGAGTACACGCGTTGTCCTAAGACGAGGATTTCCCAGCATTTATATTTAAAAATATTTGCAATCTGCCGGATCCACTGGGTGGGGGCTCGATTCCGTTTAATGTAAAAATTACAAAAACACATTTCCCACTCCCCCAAACACCCCTCCCAATACCCAAGTTTAAAATTTAAAGTACAACTCAGTGTACTGTGGAATAGTGTCCCAAACATGCATGAGAGGGTATCCACGTTTAATTTTTCAAAATAGAGTACACGCGTTGTCCTAAGACGAGGATTTCCCAGCATTTATATTTAAAAATATTTGCAATCTGCCGGATCCACTGGGTGGGGGCTCGATTCCGTTTAATGTAAAAATTACAAAAACACATTTCCCACTCCCCCAAACACCCCTCCCAATACCCAAGTTTAAAATTTAAAGTACAACTCAGTGTACTGTGGAATAGTGTCCCAAACATGCATGAGAGGGTATCCACGTTTAATTTTTCAAAATAGAGTACACGCGTTGTCCTAAGACGAGGATTTCCCAGCATTTTTATTTAAAAATATTTGCAATCTGCCGGATCCACTGGGTGGGGGCTCGATTCCGTTTAATGTAAAAATTACAAAAACACATTTCACACTCCCCCAAACACCCCTTCCAATACTGTAGTTTTAAATTTAAAGTACAATTCAGTGTGCCGTGGAATAGTGTCCCAAACATGCATGCGAGGGTATCCACGTTTAATTTTTCAAAATAGAGTACACGCGTTGTCCTAAGACGAGGATTTCCCAGCATTTATATTTAAAAATATTTGCAATCTGCCGGATCCACTGGGTGGGGGCTCGATTCCGTTTAATGTAAAAATTACAAAAACACATTTCCCACTCCCCCAAACACCCCTCCCAATACCCAAGTTTAAAATTTAAAGTACAACTCAGTGTACTGTGGAATAGTGTCCCAAACATGCATGCGAGGGTATCCACGTTTAATTTTTCAAAATAGAGTACACGCGTTGTCCTAAGACGAGGATTTCCCAGCATTTATATTTAAAAATATTTGCAATCTGCCGGATCCACTGGGTGGGGGCTCGATTCCGTTTAATGTAAAAATTACAAAAACACATTTCCCACTCCCCCAAACACCCCTCCCAATACCCAAGTTTAAAATTTAAAGTACAACTCAGTGTACTGTGGAATAGTGTCCCAAACATGCATGCGAGGGTATCCACGTTTAATTTTTCAAAATAGTACACGCGTTGTCCTAAGACGAGGATTTCCCAGCATTTATATTTAAAAATATTTGCAATCTGCCGGATCCACTGGGTGGGGGCTCGATTCCGTTTAATGTAAAAATTACAAAAACACATTTCCCACTCCCCCAAACACCCCTCCCAATACCCAAGTTTAAAATTTAAAGTACAACTCAGTGTACTGTGGAATAGTGTCCCAAACATGCATGCGAGGGTATCCACGTTTAATTTTTCAAAATAGAGTACACGCGTTGTCCTAAGACGAGGATTTCCCAGCATTTATATTTAAAAATATTTGCAATCTGCCGGATCCACTGGGTGGGGGCTCGATTCCGTTTAATGTAAAAATTACAAAAACACATTTCCCACTCCCCCAAACACCCCTCCCAATACCCAAGTTTAAAATTTAAAGTACAACTCAGTGTACTGTGGAATAGTGTCCCAAACATGCATGCGAGGGTATCCACGTTTAATTTTTCAAAATAGAGTACACGCGTTGTCCTAAGACGAGGATTTCCCAGCATTTATATTTAAAAATATTTGCAATCTGCCGGATCCACTGGGTGGGGGCTCGATTCCGTTTAATGTAAAAATTACAAAAACACATTTCCCACTCCCCCAAACACCCCTCCCAATACCCAAGTTTAAAATTTAAAGTACAACTCAGTGTACTGTGGAATAGTGTCCCAAACATGCATGAGAGGGTATCCACGTTTAATTTTTCAAAATAGAGTACACGCGTTGTCCTAAGACGAGGATTTCCCAGCATTTATATTTAAAAATATTTGCAATCTGCCGGATCCACTGGGTGGGGGCTCGATTCCGTTTAATGTAAAAATTACAAAAACACATTTCCCACTCCCCCAAACACCCCTCCCAATACCCAAGTTTAAAATTTAAAGTACAACTCAGTGTACTGTGGAATAGTGTCCCAAACATGCATGCGAGGGTATCCACGTTTAATTTTTCAAAATAGAGTACACGCGTTGTCCTAAGACGAGGATTTCCCAGCATTTATATTTAAAAATATTTGCAATCTGCCGGATCCACTGGGTGGGGGCTCGATTCCGTTTAATGTAAAAATTACAAAAACACATTTCCCACTCCCCCAAACACCCCTCCCAATACCCAAGTTTAAAATTTAAAGTACAACTCAGTGTACTGTGGAATAGTGTCCCAAACATGCATGCGAGGGTATCCACGTTTAATTTTTCAAAATAGAGTACACGCGTTGTCCTAAGACGAGGATTTCCCAGCATTTATATTTAAAAATATTTGCAATCTGCCGGATCCACTGGGTGGGGGCTCGATTCCGTTTAATGTAAAAATTACAAAAACACATTTCCCACTCCCCCAAACACCCCTCCCAATACCCAAGTTTAAAATTTAAAGTACAACTCAGTGTACTGTGGAATAGTGTCCCAAACATGCATGCGAGGGTATCCACGTTTAATTTTTCAAAATAGAGTACACGCGTTGTCCTAAGACGAGATTTCCCAGCATTTATATTTAAAAATATTTGCAATCTGCCGGATCCACTGGGTGGGGGCTCGATTCCGTTTAATGTAAAAATTACAAAAACACATTTCCCACTCCCCCAAACACCCCTCCCAATACCCAAGTTTAAAATTTAAAGTACAACTCAGTGTACTGTGGAATAGTGTCCCAAACATGCATGCGAGGGTATCCACGTTTAATTTTTCAAAATAGAGTACACGCGTTGTCCTAAGACGAGGATTTCCCAGCATTTATATTTAAAAATATTTGCAATCTGCCGGATCCACTGGGTGGGGGCTCGATTCCGTTTAATGTAAAAATTACAAAAACACATTTCCCACTCCCCCAAACACCCCTCCCAATACCCAAGTTTAAAATTTAAAGTACAACTCAGTGTACTGTGGAATAGTGTCCCAAACATGCATGCGAGGGTATCCACGTTTAATTTTTCAAAATAGAGTACACGCGTTGTCCTAAGACGAGGATTTCCCAGCATTTATATTTAAAAATATTTGCAATCTGCCGGATCCACTGGGTGGGGGATCGATTCCGTTTAATGTAAAAATTACAAAAACACATTTCCCACTCCCCCAAACACCCCTCCCAATACCCAAGTTTAAAATTTAAAGTACAACTCAGTGTACTGTGGAATAGTGTCCCAAACATGCATGCGAGGGTATCCACGTTTAATTTTTCAAAATAGAGTACACGCGTTGTCCTAAGACGAGGATTTCCCAGCATTTATATTTAAAAATATTTGCAATCTGCCGGATCCACTGGGTGGGGGCTCGATTCCGTTTAATGTAAAAATTACAAAAACACATTTCCCACTCCCCCAAACACCCCTCCCAATACCCAAGTTTAAAATTTAAAGTACAACTCAGTGTACTGTGGAATAGTGTCCCAAACATGCATGCGAGGGTATCCACGTTTAATTTTTCAAAATAGAGTACACGCGTTGTCCTAAGACGAGGATTTCCCAGCATTTATATTTAAAAATATTTGCAATCTGCCGGATCCACTGGGTGGGGGCTCGATTCCGTTTAATGTAAAAATTACAAAAACACATTTCCCACTCCCCCAAACACCCCTCCCAATACCCAAGTTTAAAATTTAAAGTACAACTCAGTGTACTGTGGAATAGTGTCCCAAACATGCATGCGAGGGTATCCACGTTTAATTTTTCAAAATAGAGTACACGCGTTGTCCTAAGACGAGGATTTCCCAGCATTTATATTTAAAAATATTTGCAATCTGCCGGATCCACTGGGTGGGGGCTCGATTCCGTTTAATGTAAAAATTACAAAAACACATTTCCCACTCCCCCAAACACCCCTCCCAATACCCAAGTTTAAAATTTAAAGTACAACTCAGTGTACTGTGGAATAGTGTCCCAAACATGCATGCGAGGGTATCCACGTTTAATTTTTCAAAATAGAGTACACGCGTTGTCCTAAGACGAGGATTTCCCAGCATTTATATTTAAAAAATATTTGCAATCTGCCGGATCCACTGGGTGGGGGCTCGATTCCGTTTAATGTAAAAATTACAAAAACACATTTCCCACTCCCCCAAACACCCCTCCCAATACCCAAGTTTAAAATTTAAAGTACAACTCAGTGTACTGTGGAATAGTGTCCCAAACATGCATGCGAGGGTATCCACGTTTAATTTTTCAAAATAGAGTACACGCGTTGTCCTAAGACGAGGATTTCCCAGCATTTATATTTAAAAATATTTGCAATCTGCCGGATCCACTGGGTGGGGGGGATCGATTCCGTTTAATGTAAAAATTACAAAAACACATTTCCCACTCCCCCAAACACCCCTCCCAATACCCAAGTTTAAAATTTAAAGTACAACTCAGTGTACTGTGGAATAGTGTCCCAAACATGCATGCGAGGGTATCCACGTTTAATTTTTCAAAATAGAGTACACGCGTTGTCCTAAGACGAGGATTTCCCAGCATTTATATTTAAAAATATTTGCAATCTGCCGGATCCACTAGGTGGGGGCTCGATTCCGTTTAATGTAAAAATTACAAAAACACATTTCCCACTCCCCCAAACACCCCTCCCAATACCCAAGTTTAAAATTTAAAGTACAACTCAGTGTACTGTGGAATAGTGTCCCAAACATGCATGCGAGGGTATCCACGTTTAATTTTTCAAAATAGAGTACACGCGTTGTCCTAAGACGAGGATTTCCCAGCATTTATATTTAAAAATATTTGCAATCTGCCGGATCCACTAGGTGGGGGATCGATTCCGTTTAATGTAAAAATTACAAAAACACATTTCCCACTCCCCCAAACACCCCTCCCAATACCCAAGTTTAAAATTTAAAGTACAACTCAGTGTACTGTGGAATAGTGTCCCAAACATGCATGCGAGGGTATCCACGTTTAATTTTTCAAAATAGAGTACACGCGTTGTCCTAAGACGAGGATTTCCCAGCATTTATATTTAAAAATATTTGCAATCTGCCGGATCCACTAGGTGGGGGATCGATTCCGTTTAATGTAAAAATTACAAAAACACATTTCCCACTCCCCCAAACACCCCTCCCAATACCCAAGTTTAAAATTTAAAGTACAACTCAGTGTACTGTGGAATAGTGTCCCAAACATGCATGCGAGGGTATCCACGTTTAATTTTTCAAAATAGAGTACACGCGTTGTCCTAAGACGAGGATTTCCCAGCATTTATATTTAAAAATATTTGCAATCTGCCGGATCCACTAGGTGGGGGATCGATTCCGTTTAATGTAAAAATTACAAAAACACATTTCCCACTCCCCCAAACACCCCTCCCAATACCCAAGTTTAAAATTTAAAGTACAACTCAGTGTACTGTGGAATAGTGTCCCAAACATGCATGCGAGGGTATCCACGTTTAATTTTTCAAAATAGAGTACACGCGTTGTCCTAAGACGAGGATTTCCCAGCATTTATATTTAAAAATATTTGCAATCTGCCGGATCCACTGGGTGGGGGCTCGATTCCGTTTAATGTAAAAATTACAAAAACACATTTCCCACTCCCCCAAACACCCCTCCCAATACCCAAGTTTAAAATTTAAAGTACAACTCAGTGTACTGTGGAATAGTGTCCCAAACATGCATGCGAGGGTATCCACGTTTAATTTTTCAAAATAGAGTACACGCGTTGTCCTAAGACGAGGATTTCCCAGCATTTATATTTAAAAATATTTGCAATCTGCCGGATCCACTGGGTGGGGGCTCGATTCCGTTTAATGTAAAAATTACAAAAACACATTTCCCACTCCCCCAAACACCCCTCCCAATACCCAAGTTTAAAATTTAAAGTACAACTCAGTGTACTGTGGAATAGTGTCCCAAACATGCATGCGAGGGTATCCACGTTTAATTTTTCAAAATAGAGTACACGCGTTGTCCTAAGACGAGGATTTCCCAGCATTTATATTTAAAAATATTTGCAATCTGCCGGATCCACTGGGTGGGGGCTCGATTCCGTTTAATGTAAAAATTACAAAAACACATTTCCCACTCCCCCAAACACCCCTCCCAATACCCAAGTTTAAAATTTAAAGTACAACTCAGTGTACTGTGGAATAGTGTCCCAAACATGCATGCGAGGGTATCCACGTTTAATTTTTCAAAATAGAGTACACGCGTTGTCCTAAGACGAGGATTTCCCAGCATTTATATTTAAAAATATTTGCAATCTGCCGGATCCACTAGGTGGGGGATCGATTCCGTTTAATGTAAAAATTACAAAAACACATTTCCCACTCCCCCAAACACCCCTCCCAATACCCAAGTTTAAAATTTAAAGTACAACTCAGTGTACTGTGGAATAGTGTCCCAAACATGCATGCGAGGGTATCCACGTTTAATTTTTCAAAATAGAGTACACGCGTTGTCCTAAGACGAGGATTTCCCAGCATTTATATTTAAAAATATTTGCAATCTGCCGGATCCACTGGGTGGGGGCTCGATTCCGTTTAATGTAAAAATTACAAAAACACATTTCCCACTCCCCCAAACACCCCTCCCAATACCCAAGTTTAAAATTTAAAGTACAACTCAGTGTACTGTGGAATAGTGTCCCAAACATGCATGCGAGGGTATCCACGTTTAATTTTTCAAAATAGAGTACACGCGTTGTCCTAAGACGAGGATTTCCCAGCATTTATATTTAAAAATATTTGCAATCTGCCGGATCCACTAGGTGGGGGATCGATTCCGTTTAATGTAAAAATTACAAAAACACATTTCCCACTCCCCCAAACACCCCTCCCAATACCCAAGTTTAAAATTTAAAGTACAACTCAGTGTACTGTGGAATAGTGTCCCAAACATGCATGCGAGGGTATCCACGTTTAATTTTTCAAAATAGAGTACACGCGTTGTCCTAAGACGAGGATTTCCCAGCATTTATATTTAAAAATATTTGCAATCTGCCGGATCCACTGGGTGGGGGATCGATTCCGTTTAATGTAAAAATTACAAAAAAACACATTTCCCACTCCCCCAAACACCCCTCCCAATACCCAAGTTTAAAATTTAAAGTACAACTCAGTGTACTGTGGAATAGTGTCCCAAACATGCATGCGAGGGTATCCACGTTTAATTTTTCAAAATAGAGTACACGCGTTGTCCTAAGACGAGGATTTCCCAGCATTTATATTTAAAAATATTTGCAATCTGCCGGATCCACTGGGTGGGGGCTCGATTCCGTTTAATGTAAAAATTACAAAAACACATTTCCCACTCCCCCAAACACCCCTCCCAATACCCAAGTTTAAAATTTAAAGTACAACTCAGTGTACTGTGGAATAGTGTCCCAAACATGCATGCGAGGGTATCCACGTTTAATTTTTCAAAATAGAGTACACGCGTTGTCCTAAGACGAGGATTTCCCAGCATTTATATTTAAAAATATTTGCAATCTGCCGGATCCACTGGGTGGGGGCTCGATTCCGTTTAATGTAAAAATTACAAAAACACATTTCCCACTCCCCCAAACACCCCTCCCAATACCCAAGTTTAAAATTTAAAGTACAACTCAGTGTACTGTGGAATAGTGTCCCAAACATGCATGCGAGGGTATCCACGTTTAATTTTTCAAAATAGAGTACACGCGTTGTCCTAAGACGAGGATTTCCCAGCATTTATATTTAAAAATATTTGCAATCTGCCGGATCCACTAGGTGGGGGATCGATTCCGTTTAATGTAAAAATTACAAAAACACATTTCCCACTCCCCCAAACACCCCTCCCAATACCCAAGTTTAAAATTTAAAGTACAACTCAGTGTACTGTGGAATAGTGTCCCAAACATGCATGCGAGGGTATCCACGTTTAATTTTTCAAAATAGAGTACACGCGTTGTCCTAAGACGAGGATTTCCCAGCATTTATATTTAAAAATATTTGCAATCTGCCGGATCCACTAGGTGGGGGATCGATTCCGTTTAATGTAAAAATTACAAAAACACATTTCCCACTCCCCCAACACCCCTCCCAATACCCAAGTTTAAAATTTAAAGTACAACTCAGTGTACTGTGGAATAGTGTCCCAAACATGCATGCGAGGGTATCCACGTTTAATTTTTCAAAATAGAGTACACGCGTTGTCCTAAGACGAGGATTTCCCAGCATTTATATTTAAAAATATTTGCAATCTGCCGGATCCACTAGGTGGGGGATCGATTCCGTTTAATGTAAAAATTACAAAAACACATTTCCCACTCCCCCAAACACCCCTCCCAATACCCAAGTTTAAAATTTAAAGTACAACTCAGTGTACTGTGGAATAGTGTCCCAAACATGCATGCGAGGGTATCCACGTTTAATTTTTCAAAATAGAGTACACGCGTTGTCCTAAGACGAGGATTTCCCAGCATTTATATTTAAAAATATTTGCAATCTGCCGGATCCACTGGGTGGGGGCTCGATTCCGTTTAATGTAAAAATTACAAAAACACATTTCCCACTCCCCCAAACACCCTCCCAATACCCAAGTTTAAAATTTAAAGTACAACTCAGTGTACTGTGGAATAGTGTCCCAAACATGCATGCGAGGGTATCCACGTTTAATTTTTCAAAATAGAGTACACGCGTTGTCCTAAGACGAGGATTTCCCAGCATTTATATTTAAAAATATTTGCAATCTGCCGGATCCACTGGGTGGGGGCTCGATTCCGTTTAATGTAAAAATTACAAAAACACATTTCCCACTCCCCCAAACACCCCTCCCAATACCCAAGTTTAAAATTTAAAGTACAACTCAGTGTACTGTGGAATAGTGTCCCAAACATGCATGCGAGGGTATCCACGTTTAATTTTTCAAAATAGAGTACACGCGTTGTCCTAAGACGAGGATTTCCCAGCATTTATATTTAAAAATATTTGCAATCTGCCGGATCCACTAGGGGGGGATCGATTCCGTTTAATGTAAAAATTACAAAAACACATTTCCCACTCCCCCAAACACCCCTCCCAATACCAGTTTAAAATTTAAAGTACAACTCAGTGTACTGTGGAATAGTGTCCCAAACATGCATGCGAGGGTATCCACGTTTAATTTTTCAAAATAGAGTACACGCGTTGTCCTAAGACGAGGATTTCCCAGCATTTATATTTAAAAATATTTGCAATCTGCCGGATCCACTAGGTGGGGGATCGATTCCGTTTAATGTAAAAATTACAAAAACACATTTCCCACTCCCCCAAACACCCCTCCCAATACCCAAGTTTAAAATTTAAAGTACAACTCAGTGTACTGTGGAATAGTGTCCCAAACATGCATGCGAGGGTATCCACGTTTAATTTTTCAAAATAGAGTACACGCGTTGTCCTAAGACGAGGATTTCCCAGCATTTATATTTAAAAATATTTGCAATCTGCCGGATCCACTAGGTGGGGGATCGATTCCGTTTAATGTAAAAATTACAAAAACACATTTCCCACTCCCCCAAACACCCCTCCCAATACCCAAGTTTAAATTTAAAGTACAACTCAGTGTACTGTGGAATAGTGTCCCAAACATGCATGCGAGGGTATCCACGTTTAATTTTTCAAAATAGAGTACACGCGTTGTCCTAAGACGAGGATTTCCCAGCATTTATATTTAAAAATATTTGCAATCTGCCGGATCCACTAGGTGGGGGCTCGATTCCGTTTAATGTAAAAATTACAAAAACACATTTCCCACTCCCCCAAACACCCCTCCCAATACCCAAGTTTAAAATTTAAAGTACAACTCAGTGTACTGTGGAATAGTGTCCCAAACATGCATGCGAGGGTATCCACGTTTAATTTTTCAAAATAGAGTACACGCGTTGTCCTAAGACGAGGATTTCCCAGCATTTATATTTAAAAATATTTGCAATCTGCCGGATCCACTAGGTGGGGGGGCTCGATTCCGTTTAATGTAAAAATTACAAAAACACATTTCCCACTCCCCCAAACACCCCTCCCAATACCCAAGTTTAAAATTTAAAGTACAACTCAGTGTACTGTGGAATAGTGTCCCAAACATGCATGCGAGGGTATCCACGTTTAATTTTTCAAAATAGAGTACACGCGTTGTCCTAAGACGAGGATTTCCCAGCATTTATATTTAAAAATATTTGCAATCTGCCGGATCCACTGGGTGGGGGCTCGATTCCGTTTAATGTAAAAATTACAAAAACACATTTCCCACTCCCCCAAACACCCCCCCCAATACCCAAGTTTAAAATTTAAAGTACAACTCAGTGTACTGTGGAATAGTGTCCCAAACATGCATGCGAGGGTATCCACGTTTAATTTTTCAAAATAGAGTACACGCGTTGTCCTAAGACGAGGATTTCCCAGCATTTATATTTAAAAATATTTGCAATCTGCCGGATCCACTAGGTGGGGGATCGATTCCGTTTAATGTAAAAATTACAAAAACACATTTCCCACTCCCCCAAACACCCCTCCCAATACCCAAGTTTAAAATTTAAAGTACAACTCAGTGTACTGTGGAATAGTGTCCCAAACATGCATGCGAGGGTATCCACGTTTAATTTTTCAAAATAGAGTACACGCGTTGTCCTAAGACGAGGATTTCCCAGCATTTATATTTAAAAATATTTGCAATCTGCCGGATCCACTAGGTGGGGGATCGATTCCGTTTAATGTAAAAATTACAAAAACACATTTCCCACTCCCCCAAACACCCCTCCCAATACCCAAGTTTAAAATTTAAAGTACAACTCAGTGTACTGTGGAATAGTGTCCCAAACATGCATGCGAGGGTATCCACGTTTAATTTTTCAAAATAGAGTACACGCGTTGTCCTAAGACGAGGATTTCCCAGCATTTATATTTAAAAATATTTGCAATCTGCCGGATCCACTAGGTGGGGGATCGATTCCGTTTAATGTAAAAATTACAAAAACACATTTCCCACTCCCCCAAACACCCCTCCCAATACCCAAGTTTAAAATTTAAAGTACAACTCAGTGTACTGTGGAATAGTGTCCCAAACATGCATGCGAGGGTATCCACGTTTAATTTTTCAAAATAGAGTACACGCGTTGTCCTAAGACGAGGATTTCCCAGCATTTATATTTAAAAATATTTGCAATCTGCCGGATCCACTAGGTGGGGGATCGATTCCGTTTAATGTAAAAATTACAAAAACACATTTCCCACTCCCCCAAACACCCCTCCCAATACCCAAGTTTAAAATTTAAAGTACAACTCAGTGTACTGTGGAATAGTGTCCCAAACATGCATGCGAGGGTATCCACGTTTAATTTTTCAAAATAGAGTACACGCGTTGTCCTAAGACGAGGATTTCCCAGCATTTATATTTAAAAATATTTGCAATCTGCCGGATCCACTGGGTGGGGGATCGATTCCGTTTAATGTAAAAATTACAAAAACACATTTCCCACTCCCCCAAACACCCCTCCCAATACCCAAGTTTAAAATTTAAAGTACAACTCAGTGTACTGTGGAAAGTGTCCCAAACATGCATGCGAGGGTATCCACGTTTAATTTTTCAAAATAGAGTACACGCGTTGTCCTAAGACGAGGATTTCCCAGCATTTATATTTAAAAATATTTGCAATCTGCCGGATCCACTAGGTGGGGGATCGATTCCGTTTAATGTAAAAATTACAAAAACACATTTCCCACTCCCCCAAACACCCCTCCCAATACCCAAGTTTAAAATTTAAAGTACAACTCAGTGTACTGTGGAATAGTGTCCCAAACATGCATGCGAGGGTATCCACGTTTAATTTTTCAAAATAGAGTACACGCGTTGTCCTAAGACGAGGATTTCCCAGCATTTATATTTAAAAATATTTGCAATCTGCCGGATCCACTGGGTGGGGGCTCGATTCCGTTTAATGTAAAAATTACAAAAACACATTTCCCACTCCCCCAAACACCCCTCCCAATACCCAAGTTTAAAATTTAAAGTACAACTCAGTGTACTGTGGAATAGTGTCCCAAACATGCATGCGAGGGTATCCACGTTTAATTTTTCAAAATAGAGTACACGCGTTGTCCTAAGACGAGGATTTCCCAGCATTTATATTTAAAAATATTTGCAATCTGCCGGATCCACTAGGTGGGGGATCGATTCCGTTTAATGTAAAAATTACAAAAACACATTTCCCACTCCCCCAAACACCCCTCCCAATACCCAAGTTTAAAATTTAAAGTACAACTCAGTGTACTGTGGAATAGTGTCCCAAACATGCATGCGAGGGTATCCACGTTTAATTTTTCAAAATAGAGTACACGCGTTGTCCTAAGACGAGGATTTCCCAGCATTTATATTTAAAAATATTTGCAATCTGCCGGATCCACTAGGTGGGGGATCGATTCCGTTTAATGTAAAAATTACAAAAACACATTTCCCACTCCCCCAAACACCCCTCCCAATACCCAAGTTTAAAATTTAAAGTACAACTCAGTGTACTGTGGAATAGTGTCCCAAACATGCATGCGAGGGTATCCACGTTTAATTTTTCAAAATAGAGTACACGCGTTGTCCTAAGACGAGGATTTCCCAGCATTTATATTTAAAAATATTTGCAATCTGCCGGATCCACTGGGTGGGGGCTCGATTCCGTTTAATGTAAAAATTACAAAAACACATTTCCCACTCCCCCAAACACCCCTCCCAATACCCAAGTTTAAAATTTAAAGTACAACTCAGTGTACTGTGGAATAGTGTCCCAAACATGCATGCGAGGGTATCCACGTTTAATTTTTCAAAATAGAGTACACGCGTTGTCCTAAGACGAGGATTTCCCAGCATTTATATTTAAAAATATTTGCAATCTGCCGGATCCACTGGGTGGGGGCTCGATTCCGTTTAATGTAAAAATTACAAAAACACATTTCCCACTCCCCCAAACACCCCTCCCAATACCCAAGTTTAAAATTTAAAGTACAACTCAGTGTACTGTGGAATAGTGTCCCAAACATGCATGCGAGGGTATCCACGTTTAATTTTTCAAAATAGAGTACACGCGTTGTCCTAAGACGAGGATTTCCCAGCATTTATATTTAAAAATATTTGCAATCTGCCGGATCCACTAGGTGGGGGATCGATTCCGTTTAATGTAAAAATTACAAAAACACATTTCCCACTCCCCCAAACACCCCTCCCAATACCCAAGTTTAAAATTTAAAGTACAACTCAGTGTACTGTGGAATAGTGTCCCAAACATGCATGCGAGGGTATCCACGTTTAATTTTTCAAAATAGAGTACACGCGTTGTCCTAAGACGAGGATTTCCCAGCATTTATATTTAAAAATATTTGCAATCTGCCGGATCCACTAGGTGGGGGATCGATTCCGTTTAATGTAAAAATTACAAAAACACATTTCCCACTCCCCCAAACACCCCTCCCAATACCCAAGTTTAAAATTTAAAGTACAACTCAGTGTACTGTGGAATAGTGTCCCAAACATGCATGCGAGGGTATCCACGTTTAATTTTCAAAATAGAGTACACGCGTTGTCCTAAGACGAGGATTTCCCAGCATTTATATTTAAAAATATTTGCAATCTGCCGGATCCACTGGTGGGGGGCTCGATTCCGTTTAATGTAAAAATTACAAAAACACATTTCCCACTCCCCCAAACACCCCTCCCAATACCCAAGTTTAAAATTTAAAGTACAACTCAGTGTACTGTGGAATAGTGTCCCAAACATGCATGCGAGGGTATCCACGTTTAATTTTTCAAAATAGAGTACACGCGTTGTCCTAAGACGAGGATTTCCCAGCATTTATATTTAAAAATATTTGCAATCTGCCGGATCCACTAGGTGGGGGATCGATTCCGTTTAATGTAAAAATTACAAAAACACATTTCCCACTCCCCCAAACACCCCTCCCAATACCCAAGTTTAAAATTTAAAGTACAACTCAGTGTACTGTGGAATAGTGTCCCAAACATGCATGCGAGGGTATCCACGTTTAATTTTTCAAAATAGAGTACACGCGTTGTCCTAAGACGAGGATTTCCCAGCATTTATATTTAAAAATATTTGCAATCTGCCGGATCCACTAGGTGGGGGATCGATTCCGTTTAATGTAAAAATTACAAAAACACATTTCCCACTCCCCCAAACACCCCTCCCAATACCCAAGTTTAAAATTTAAAGTACAACTCAGTGTACTGTGGAATAGTGTCCCAAACATGCATGCGAGGGTATCCACGTTTAATTTTTCAAAATAGAGTACACGCGTTGTCCTAAGACGAGGATTTCCCAGCATTTATATTTAAAAATATTTGCAATCTGCCGGATCCACTAGGTGGGGGATCGATTCCGTTTAATGTAAAAATTACAAAAACACATTTCCCACTCCCCCAAACACCCCTCCCAATACCCAAGTTTAAAATTTAAAGTACAACTCAGTGTACTGTGGAATAGTGTCCCAAACATGCATGCGAGGGTATCCACGTTTAATTTTTCAAAATAGAGTACACGCGTTGTCCTAAGACGAGGATTTCCCAGCATTTATATTTAAAAATATTTGCAATCTGCCGGATCCACTGGGTGGGGGCTCGATTCCGTTTAATGTAAAAATTACAAAAACACATTTCCCACTCCCCCAAACACCCCTCCCAATACCCAAGTTTAAAATTTAAAGTACAACTCAGTGTACTGTGGAATAGTGTCCCAAACATGCATGCGAGGGTATCCACGTTTAATTTTTCAAAATAGAGTACACGCGTTGTCCTAAGACGAGGATTTCCCAGCATTTATATTTAAAAATATTTGCAATCTGCCGGATCCACTGGGTGGGGGCTCGATTCCGTTTAATGTAAAAATTACAAAAACACATTTCCCACTCCCCCAAACACCCCTCCCAATACCCAAGTTTAAAATTTAAAGTACAACTCAGTGTACTGTGGAATAGTGTCCCAAACATGCATGCGAGGGTATCCACGTTTAATTTTTCAAAATAGAGTACACGCGTTGTCCTAAGACGAGGATTTCCCAGCATTTATATTTAAAAATATTTGCAATCTGCCGGATCCACTAGGTGGGGGATCGATTCCGTTTAATGTAAAAATTACAAAAACACATTTCCCACTCCCCCAAACACCCCTCCCAATACCCAAGTTTAAAATTTAAAGTACAACTCAGTGTACTGTGGAATAGTGTCCCAAACATGCATGCGAGGGTATCCACGTTTAATTTTTCAAAATAGAGTACACGCGTTGTCCTAAGACGAGGATTTCCCAGCATTTATATTTAAAAATATTTGCAATCTGCCGGATCCACTAGGTGGGGGATCGATTCCGTTTAATGTAAAAATTACAAAAACACATTTCCCACTCCCCCAAACACCCCTCCCAATACCCAAGTTTAAAATTTAAAGTACAACTCAGTGTACTGTGGAATAGTGTCCCAAACATGCATGCGAGGGTATCCACGTTTAATTTTTCAAAATAGAGTACACGCGTTGTCCTAAGACGAGGATTTCCAGCATTTATATTTAAAAATATTTGCAATCTGCCGGATCCACTAGGTGGGGGATCGATTCCGTTTAATGTAAAAATTACAAAAACACATTTCCCACTCCCCCAAACACCCCTCCCAATACCCAAGTTTAAAATTTAAAGTACAACTCAGTGTACTGTGGAATAGTGTCCCAAACATGCATGCGAGGGTATCCACGTTTAATTTTTCAAAATAGAGTACACGCGTTGTCCTAAGACGAGGATTTCCCAGCATTTATATTTAAAAATATTTGCAATCTGCCGGATCCACTAGGTGGGGGGGATCGATTCCGTTTAATGTAAAAATTACAAAAACACATTTCCCACTCCCCCAAACACCCCTCCCAATACCCAAGTTTAAAATTTAAAGTACAACTCAGTGTACTGTGGAATAGTGTCCCAAACATGCATGCGAGGGTATCCACGTTTAATTTTTCAAAATAGAGTACACGCGTTGTCCTAAGACGAGGATTTCCCAGCATTTATATTTAAAAATATTTGCAATCTGCCGGATCCACTGGGTGGGGGATCGATTCCGTTTAATGTAAAAATTACAAAAACACATTTCCCACTCCCCCAAACACCCCTCCCAATACCCAAGTTTAAAATTTAAAGTACAACTCAGTGTACTGTGGAATAGTGTCCCAAACATGCATGCGAGGGTATCCACGTTTAATTTTTCAAAATAGAGTACACGCGTTGTCCTAAGACGAGGATTTCCCAGCATTTATATTTAAAAATATTTGCAATCTGCCGGATCCACTGGGTGGGGGCTCGATTCCGTTTAATGTAAAAATTACAAAAACACATTTCCCACTCCCCCAAACACCCCTCCCAATACCCAAGTTTAAAATTTAAAGTACAACTCAGTGTACTGTGGAATAGTGTCCCAAACATGCATGCGAGGGTATCCACGTTTAATTTTTCAAAATAGAGTACACGCGTTGTCCTAAGACGAGGATTTCCCAGCATTTATATTTAAAAATATTTGCAATCTGCCGGATCCACTAGGTGGGGGATCGATTCCGTTTAATGTAAAAATTACAAAAACACATTTCCCACTCCCCCAAACACCCCTCCCAATACCCAAGTTTAAAATTTAAAGTACAACTCAGTGTACTGTGGAATAGTGTCCCAAACATGCATGCGAGGGTATCCACGTTTAATTTTTCAAAATAGAGTACACGCGTTGTCCTAAGACGAGGATTTCCCAGCATTTATATTTAAAAATATTTGCAATCTGCCGGATCCACTAGGTGGGGGATCGATTCCGTTTAATGTAAAAATTACAAAAACACATTTCCCACTCCCCAAACACCCCTCCCAATACCCAAGTTTAAAATTTAAAGTACAACTCAGTGTACTGTGGAATAGTGTCCCAAACATGCATGCGAGGGTATCCACGTTTAATTTTTCAAAATAGAGTACACGCGTTGTCCTAAGACGAGGATTTCCCAGCATTTATATTTAAAAATATTTGCAATTGCCGGATCCACTAGGTGGGGGATCGATTCCGTTTAATGTAAAAATTACAAAAACACATTTCCCACTCCCCCAAACACCCCTCCCAATACCCAAGTTTAAAATTTAAAGTACAACTCAGTGTACTGTGGAATAGTGTCCCAAACATGCATGCGAGGGTATCCACGTTTAATTTTTCAAAATAGAGTACACGCGTTGTCCTAAGACGAGGATTTCCCAGCATTTATATTTAAAAATATTTGCAATCTGCCGGATCCACTAGGTGGGGGATCGATTCCGTTTAATGTAAAAATTACAAAAACACATTTCCCACTCCCCCAAACACCCCTCCCAATACCCAAGTTTAAAATTTAAAGTACAACTCAGTGTACTGTGGAATAGTGTCCCAAACATGCATGCGAGGGTATCCACGTTTAATTTTTCAAAATAGAGTACACGCGTTGTCCTAAGACGAGGATTTCCCAGCATTTATATTTAAAAATATTTGCAATCTGCCGGATCCACTAGGTGGGGGCTCGATTCCGTTTAATGTAAAAATTACAAAAACACATTTCCCACTCCCCCAAACACCCCTCCCAATACCCAAGTTTAAAATTTAAAGTACAACTCAGTGTACTGTGGAATAGTGTCCCAAACATGCATGCGAGGGTATCCACGTTTAATTTTTCAAAATAGAGTACACGCGTTGTCCTAAGACGAGGATTTCCCAGCATTTATATTTAAAAATATTTGCAATCTGCCGGATCCACTGGGTGGGGGCTCGATTCCGTTTAATGTAAAAATTACAAAAACACATTTCCCACTCCCCCAAACACCCCTCCCAATACCCAAGTTTAAAATTTAAAGTACAACTCAGTGTACTGTGGAATAGTGTCCCAAACATGCATGCGAGGGTATCCACGTTTAATTTTTCAAAATAGAGTACACGCGTTGTCCTAAGACGAGGATTTCCCAGCATTTATATTTAAAAATATTTGCAATCTGCCGGATCCACTGGGTGGGGGCTCGATTCCGTTTAATGTAAAAATTACAAAAACACATTTCCCACTCCCCCAAACACCCCTCCCAATACCCAAGTTTAAAATTTAAAGTACAACTCAGTGTACTGTGGAATAGTGTCCCAAACATGCATGCGAGGGTATCCACGTTTAATTTTTCAAAATAGAGTACACGCGTTGTCCTAAGACGAGGATTTCCCAGCATTTATATTTAAAAATATTTGCAATCTGCCGGATCCACTGGGTGGGGGATCGATTCCGTTTAATGTAAAAATTACAAAAACACATTTCCCACTCCCCCAAACACCCCTCCCAATACCCAAGTTTAAAATTTAAAGTACAACTCAGTGTACTGTGGAATAGTGTCCCAAACATGCATGCGAGGGTATCCACGTTTAATTTTTCAAAATAGAGTACACGCGTTGTCCTAAGACGAGGATTTCCCAGCATTTATATTTAAAAATATTTGCAATCTGCCGGATCCACTAGGTGGGGGATCGATTCCGTTTAATGTAAAAATTACAAAAACACATTTCCCACTCCCCCAAACACCCCTCCCAATACCCAAGTTTAAAATTTAAAGTACAACTCAGTGTACTGTGGAATAGTGTCCCAAACATGCATGCGAGGGTATCCACGTTTAATTTTTCAAAATAGAGTACACGCGTTGTCCTAAGACGAGGATTTCCCAGCATTTATATTTAAAAATATTTGCAATCTGCCGGATCCACTAGGTGGGGGATCGATTCCGTTTAATGTAAAAATTACAAAAACACATTTCCCACTCCCCCAAACACCCCTCCCAATACCCAAGTTTAAAATTTAAAGTACAACTCAGTGTACTGTGGAATAGTGTCCCAAACATGCATGCGAGGGTATCCACGTTTAATTTTTCAAAATAGAGTACACGCGTTGTCCTAAGACGAGGATTTCCCAGCATTTATATTTAAAAATATTTGCAATCTGCCGGATCCACTAGGTGGGGGATCGATTCCGTTTAATGTAAAAATTACAAAAACACATTTCCCACTCCCCCAAACACCCCTCCCAATACCCAAGTTTAAAATTTAAAGTACAACTCAGTGTACTGTGGAATAGTGTCCCAAACATGCATGCGAGGGTATCCACGTTTAATTTTTCAAAATAGAGTACACGCGTTGTCCTAAGACGAGGATTTCCCAGCATTTATATTTAAAAATATTTGCAATCTGCCGGATCCACTAGGTGGGGGATCGATTCCGTTTAATGTAAAAATTACAAAAACACATTTCCCACTCCCCCAAACACCCCTCCCAATACCCAAGTTTAAAATTTAAAGTACAACTCAGTGTACTGTGGAATAGTGTCCCAAACATGCATGCGAGGGTATCCACGTTTAATTTTTCAAAATAGAGTACACGCGTTGTCCTAAGACGAGGATTTCCCAGCATTTATATTTAAAAATATTTGCAATCTGCCGGATCCACTAGGTGGGGGCTCGATTCCGTTTAATGTAAAAATTACAAAAACACATTTCCCACTCCCCCAAACACCCCTCCCAATACCCAAGTTTAAAATTTAAAGTACAACTCAGTGTACTGTGGAATAGTGTCCCAAACATGCATGCGAGGGTATCCACGTTTAATTTTTCAAAATAGAGTACACGCGTTGTCCTAAGACGAGGATTTCCCAGCATTTATATTTAAAAATATTTGCAATCTGCCGGATCCACTAGGTGGGGGATCGATTCCGTTTAATGTAAAAATTACAAAAACACATTTCCCACTCCCCCAAACACCCCTCCCAATACCCAAGTTTAAAATTTAAAGTACAACTCAGTGTACTGTGGAATAGTGTCCCAAACATGCATGCGAGGGTATCCACGTTTAATTTTTCAAAATAGAGTACACGCGTTGTCCTAAGACGAGGATTTCCCAGCATTTATATTTAAAAATATTTGCAATCTGCCGGATCCACTAGGTGGGGGATCGATTCCGTTTAATGTAAAAATTACAAAAACACATTCCCACTCCCCCAAACACCCCTCCCAATACCCAAGTTTAAAATTTAAAGTACAACTCAGTGTACTGTGGAATAGTGTCCCAAACATGCATGCGAGGGTATCCACGTTTAATTTTTCAAAATAGAGTACACGCGTTGTCCTAAGACGAGGATTTCCCAGCATTTATATTTAAAAATATTTGCAATCTGCCGGATCCACTAGGTGGGGGCTCGATTCCGTTTAATGTAAAAATTACAAAAACACATTTCCCACTCCCCAAACACCCCTCCCAATACCCAAGTTTAAAATTTAAAGTACAACTCAGTGTACTGTGGAATAGTGTCCCAAACATGCATGCGAGGGTATCCACGTTTAATTTTTCAAAATAGAGTACACGCGTTGTCCTAAGACGAGGATTTCCCAGCATTTATATTTAAAAATATTTGCAATCTGCCGGATCCACTGGGTGGGGGCTCGATTCCGTTTAATGTAAAAATTACAAAAACACATTTCCCACTCCAAACACCCCTCCCAATACCCAAGTTTAAAATTTAAAGTACAACTCAGTGTACTGTGGAATAGTGTCCCAAACATGCATGCGAGGGTATCCACGTTTAATTTTTCAAAATAGAGTACACGCGTTGTCCTAAGACGAGGATTTCCCAGCATTTATATTTAAAAATATTTGCAATCTGCCGGATCCACTAGGTGGGGGATCGATTCCGTTTAATGTAAAAATTACAAAAACACATTTCCCACTCCCCAAACACCCCTCCCAATACCCAAGTTTAAAATTTAAAGTACAACTCAGTGTACTGTGGAA
>BMAU01006990.1:0-15332 GCA_019973935.1 Trichonephila clavipes | reverse complement strand
TTTTTCTTAGATTTAATTTAATAAATTTTATGTCCTCTATAAATTATTACGTCTTTAATTACTCAAAAAATAATATCTGCATTTTTGAATGTCTTATATCAGCTTGTTGAATCTTTTTATGTATAATACAGCAAGTAAGTGAAAAAAGATGTTCAGTTATTTTGATTATAAATTTAATATGGACAATTATTTAATTTAATTTTGATGTCGAAGAAGATAAAAGCTTCATCTTGCAGTAATTAAACATAATTATTATATTAATTTATGCTTCATTCAGAAGTATGTTTGCCAATTAGTATATTATTTCTAACAATATCTAATTAACTCTATACTTAAAGAAGGGTATTTCTTAATGGTTTAAAATTAGAAACCATCAGTGCCAAAAAATACTTCAATTGTCACAAAATTATTGTAATTATTTGTGGCATATCAAAACTATAATATAAATATTCCAATTATTAAATTTAATTTGTACAGCCAATATACATATTGGTCACGAATATTTGCTCTTTTATTTTCTAAGAATAGCTGTTAAATAATATGCAATGTAATTAATTACTAAAGAAAATGAGGATTAATAAATAGGATAAAAATACAAGAAAAAATACTAAAACATATTTTATGATTAATGTATTTAAAAGAGCTTTATGTTGAGGATTGCTTAAAGTGAACAAATAATTAATTTACTTAAGTATATTAAATATTACATTTGGGAATTAACTTGGAGTTTATTTTAATCACTCTAATCCAATTTATTTTAATATAAAGTAAATGCTATTTAATGTTAGTGAGGGAATTTACAAAGCGTTGGTAATTAAATACTATTTTATTTATCTTTTTTCCTACAATTAATTTCAGATATGTGTGATAAGTAATCAATGAAACATGCTATACATAACTATGAACATAATAATTAAAATTTATTTTTACGTCGTACTTTAAATTTAGTTTAATAGAATAAATACATTCAAATAAACAAGTAGTTTCATTTTAGGGAATCAAACTATTTTACCTCTTTTCTGATAATTGTGATTTCAATTTTATTCAAAACGTTTCAATAAAAGAGCTTTTAGTTTGATTCGTTAGGTAGTAGAAAGGCGAGTATTTTTAACACTTTGTACGGAGTATCTTTCTTTCTAAAAATAAAATTTAAGCAACGTTTGAAATTTGACGATTTTTTGGTCAGTTAATAATTTAATCTAGGAAACCTTTCATGTTGATTAGTTTTTTCAACATTTAACTGTTTTGGTAGTAAAAAATTTTGATGGTATATGCTAAAAGCTGCCGAAAACTGTTAAAATCGATAATATGCGCACCCGATACTTTATTTCTACCTTTTTCATTCTCTCTCATGCATTCCAAATGACACTAGTTTTTTGCCAAATAAAAAGAATCCTAAAAACACACACACAACTAGTTCAGAATTGGAACGTTAAAAACATAAGAACTGCTCTTCATTGACGCTTACCTGGACAAATTTTCTTATGACAAATCCCAAGCATTTATGACTTAACAGAAAGCTAAATGAATTGGCGATAGAATTAATAAAACCATTCTTACAAACTTCGCGATATTATATTTCGCGTATCTCGTATGCATTTTGACAGAAAATTATAGCTGATTCTTTTTCGGTAATTCTTTAACTAGTTCTTTTTTATATTTACATATTTTCAATCGAATAATCAATCATCCGGTAATAAAAAGTCGTTTTAATAGCTAGTGGTAACTATTTTTTATTCATTATTTAATAAATATGGGTATAAATTACTTTTAAGAAACTGAAGCAGTATTTTTTCTTGTATTCATTACTAAATGAATAATTTAATGATAACATCGTACATTGTTTTCTTGTGAATAAGGCTAGATAAGTTTTTAGACACATTTTTAAGCTAACGTTATTTAACGACTAATTGGTAAAGGAAAATTTGTTAATATTAATTGTTGTTAATAAATAAGTGAATGTACTTAGTTTTTGTAATATATTATATCAAAAACATGTTCTCTTTTATTGTTTTTAAATTAAAACTTTGATTAGCTAAATCAGCAATGTGTATTCTAAATCATTGATCGAAAATGGAAATTTGCGATAGAAAACGTTTTACACTCGAAAATATCCGTGCAATGCCGGGCAAATAAGAGGGAAAATAAACAAGTCTGGTAAAGAAAAGAAACAGAAAAAACTTCAGAAAAGGAAATTGTATGACTTAAATGTAAAAATCGTTCATATCACGCTAACACAACACCTAGTACTACTGGCGTCGAGGGGGAAAAGGGAAATTTCTAGGGGGATTAAGTTATACTCTTCATAAGCACCCTTGAAAACCCAAGCTCAATGGAGAGAAAACATACCTTTCCGACGGGGCAAAATGGTGGAAGAAATTTCGAAAATGGAAATTTTAATGACATTAATGTAGAAATCTCGCACACTCGACGATTCTTCCAGCACTTGGATTGTGCTAAAATGAATGGTCGCTAGAGGTCACTTCTGCTAATTGGGATATTTTACAATTATTATAAGGGTGGTTACGTAGCTTAACTTCATGCAGCAGCTAAAAAGGGACTAAATATTAATATATGGCATTTAATACATTAATAGACATAATTATCCAACGGAAAGCATTAACAACTTTTAATTTGAAATTGCTTTAAATTATTAACTGAACTTACTTGCGATTTTGATCTGTTTTTATCTTGTTTTAAGAATATTTTTTTTTGCTGGTTCTTTTTTGTTAAGTATTAAAAGCAGTACTTTCTTCTTTGTATTTTGAGATTGTTCTTTAGAAATAATATTAGTAAGTTGTACCATTTTTGATTAAGCCACTTAATTTGAGTTATTAGTGCTTGTTTGAGAACTGCATTTATTATTTGAAAGTATGTCTTCATCATTCTCGTATAAGAACGCAGTGCAAGGAATTAACAATTTATATCTTATTTTTTGAACTAGACTAAATAATGAAGAAATGTTCATACTGTCACACATGTCACTCATGTAAAAAAAGCTTTTTTACATATTAGTTTTGTTCTAATTGCTTTTCTGCCTAAGTAACACTAAAATATTTCATCTTGTATAAATGTTATTGAAGAAATCCAAGTGAATCCTTAAGATCTTAAATATCCTTTGCTTTTATTCGAGGCCATATTAGAAGTTATTGGCTAATTGTGCAACCAAATTAAATATTGTCTTCTTAGTCAGTATTCTAAAAAATTTTTGTAGAAAAATAAAAATGAAGAAATTGTAGTTACTTTCGAGAACAACTTGCTCAATCAACTTATGACAGACAAAAAAAATTTTAACCGTTCCACAAAGGCATGTAGTCACTTTTTACATTTGTTAAAATCACACTTTCAGATCACTGTAATTTTAAAATTAACCTCAAAAGATTTAGTATTTACTGTTTTAAGTTCATTGCCGCCGCTATAACTGATTGGTCAGAGACTCGAATTTGTGGGGCGACATTTTGCTTTCTCAATGCACATGGGTTTGAGTTCCAGAGCCTTTAAATAGTTGTCGTACGCAGAGAGACTGATGCACATTAAATCTGTCGAAACTCGAAGTCTTGACACTGCTGTGGTGTGGAAGATTGATGAGTAGGGTTCCCGCTCAAGTGTCGTCCTCATCATTTGACCAAGGTTCAAAATGATGAAGCTCGTCACCAATAGCTCTCATGTAATTTCAAAAATCTTCCTTAACAGAGAATCAGTCAAACCAATTCTTTGTATAATAGTCCTGATAAGGATAATGTGGACCGTGGGTCGGCTAGTGGATAGAGCACTGGACTCCGGGCTGGAAGGCCCGGGTTCGACGCCCGTGCCGCCAAATACCCTCCGAGTACAAACGGAGTACGTGCTCGTTAAATCAGTGGATCCGAAATTCTTGAGGGCTGAATCACGAGTGCAGAGAACAGGAGAAAATTTCCCTCCATTTCAGTCCCATGCCTAAATTGTGGAGGTGGTGATAGATGGTGGCGCCATCTATCATCCGTTCGGGAATTTCACCGAGTTAAATCGTACTGTCACCTGTATAGTGCTCAAGGCTAAGGCCAACGACAGGCGTACATCTAGCTCATTGCCACGATGAATTCCGTGGGCCTCGATTTGACTATGCTAGACAGGTGGCATGAGCAACAACAACAATAGGATAATGTTAAGCAACTTATCATTTTTTTTATTTTCAACTCAGAGGAAGAAATGACTGAAAAATTTAAACATCATGCCCTGAATTAATTTATTTTTGCTTCAATTACATTGTTTTGTAATTTCATTGATTTAGTTTTAAAAACTTTGATTTGTGATTTGTACTTTTTTTTTTCCTTTTTGGATTTTCTATTTGTGTATCATCTGCTATGAAAGGCATCAAAAATTATATTATCTGCTTTCAATTTTTTAAATAAAAACTACCTATTAATGGAAAAAAATATAGTAAATCCAATTCCAAATATAATGCAGAAAATAATAAGAAATTGAACATTTTTTTAATCATTATTAAGATGAGTTGGAAACCTGTGTCTCTCTATATACTGACACTGTTAAATTGGCTGTTTTAGATGTACCTTTTCTCAAAATCTGTTCTATGAACATGCTTGAAATTTTTCAAACTATTATATTACACCTTTCTCACTATACTGGAATAAGCTTTTAGCTAATTTTGAATTTTTTAATAATTTATGAAATATTTTATCAAACATTGCGAAACTTAGCCCATTTTTCACATAAAAAAAATTGTAAAAAATACATGTTTGAGTTTTTTTACAAAAAGCTCATTTCAGTATATATTAGACATTTTTATAAATATATCATAAAGAATTGCATACCTGTGAACAGTAGTTTCTTAGAAAAGGTACATCGAACATCAAAATTTATATTTTGGGATAAATTGATTTTAATATATACAGTAAAACTTCTAATCAGTTAGGAAATAAAAAAATAAAATGCTCAATTTACAATAAAAGATACATGTTTTTGTTTATATCAGACATTCATCTTTTAAGCAGAAACGAATTACTTTGTTTACATTTTTCGCCATTCAAATGGGCGTGGCCCAGTTTCAACGATTATTTAAATATAGGTTTTAAGGACTTCTAATTACCCTAGAGGTTAAAGTAAGACATTTTTGGAAAGGTTAAAATCTATACAAATTAAAAATGTATAAATCTCGAATTGTCACAAAAGATCAGATTTTAACTTTCCAACACCTCTTAAATCTTCTGTTATATAGCTCTTAAGCACGCATCTGCCAGCTTTTTATATAATGTCTCATTTACACTTGATAGAAAATGGAGAGAGAGAGAGAGATTTCGAGCTAATCCAGTTCTTTATAAAAATCGTTTCTGTTCCGAGAACACGGGATTCACTTTTTCTTGTAAATTTTTAAAATTATCTGCGCATGAAATTTATAAAACCATTCTTTTAATCGTATATCATTTAGTATATTTTGCAAGATTTACGCTTAAAAGAAGGTAAAAAATTAAAAAAGTAATTCTTTTTAAAGTATTAAATATTTTGAGTTATGTGGGAAAAAAACTACAAAATTGTGTTTCTTTACTTTTCAGTTATGTAGATTACTTTTTCCTGAAAAAATGATTTTTTGGAATATATTTATTGTTTCTAACGTATTAAATGCCAATCTTTATAAAATGTGTATTTAGTTTTATTTAAATAATTTATGAACGATACTAACTTAAAATTTTTATTAAATATCTTTTATTTAATATCTGATTCTTCGAATCATCCCCAGTTTTTCAGCATATGTTTTGCTTAAAAAATATAATAATACATTTTTTAAAAAAATAAAGAAATATTTATTTAAATTTAAAGGTATTCAAGTGTTTCAATAAAAACTGTTTTATTAATTGATTAACTGTTTAACTTTCTAATTCTGATTTTTCATTTGTTAGATTTTCTAACACTGCCTTTATCTGGTTGTACCGTTCTAATATAATACAAACATCAATTTAATTGAAAAAGAAATATATATATATATATATATATATATATATATATATATATATATATGCACATTCACACATATATAATTATGAATGAATATAATTATTAATTTTGAGAACACCTTAGGGTTATAAAGAATCCTTTATTAATATGGTGCAGGACCACCTTTGGCATGTGATAGAGCTTGGATTCGCGTCTAGAGGATTATTCTAAAATTCTTCATGGAGATATTGTGAATGTGTTTTGGGACAGATGCCGACGGAGGACATCAATTCCGCATTGAACAATCTAATAGACCACAATGGATTAACTATATTAAGGCTGTCTTCTGTTAATGTTAAAGAATATGACCCGAATTCGGAACATTTTTTCAGATACAAAAGAAAGGAAAAATTAATATAATATTCTAGCTTCACTATCCTTTAGAGAGCAGCATTATTTATCATATATCCCATTTTTAACCGAGTTGATTCATTTTCTCTGGTATAAAATGGGCTTCGCGATTTTTCTCCTATATGGTAATGTTAAATCGGCTACTTGTTTAGTTCAAGCTCTCGTACTTTTACCGAAGATATCCTTAAGGTCGGGTAATTGTGTGGGCTAATGACTTAACTTCATTCTCCTGTTTATCAAAAAATGATTAGACAAGTCAAGCTGCATGGATAGGTGCCTTATTATACTGGAAAACTCCATGATGAATCTGGCCAGTTAACCTATCTCCCCAGTGATCCTACCTTTCAGGGTTACGATTGGTCTAGCAGAAAATCACGACACTATTGCTCACTATGTCCATATATTGATAGATCCATTCCATGATTGGCAGTTGGAATGAGACAATCATGATCATACGCTTGTTCAGTTGCCCTCCAATGTGCACCATTGTGTTGAAGGGAAAAGTGTGAAAGACGACTCGTTAATCATATAACTTTCTTTCACTTATTAATTGATCAGGTTTTGTAAGTGTGACACCACTACAGAATAGCGGTTAGCCTTAAGATCTGTGACAAGTGATCTGAGAATTGCTGCTCTTCCGTAGTGTTCTGTTTATGAAGGTGTCTTTTAACTGTAATCATGGACACTGGAGAATTCAGATGTTAATTTAGCTCTGTGGTCACGTTTGCTGCAGTTTTTCGCTTTTTAGACATTACAATCCATTTCAACATCGGTCAGTCTGTAACACTAAGCTTCTCTTTCCGTTCATTACTTTACTTTTCCTTGCTTGTTTTTGTCGTGATATGTGTAGGCTGTCATGAATTTAGACCAAAACTTCTCGAACTTTCAATATTTGTGACCCAATATTCAATGATAATTTTCACCGTGACCCCTTCCCCCATCCGTACAAGAGCAATGTACTGAAATAAATAATACTATAATTTGACTCTAAAGCTACGATATACTTAAGCATCTTAAGTACCAGCGGCGTATAGAAACGTCTCACTCAGTCAAAGCGTCGATTGTAACGGACACGTATATATACGTCTTTTGTAAATATGATCTTTTCTGTGTACCGCTATGCATAAAATTATTCCGAAGGCTTTAGAATGCAGTAAAACGAACTTGACAGTGTTTGCACAAAGGATTTACTTTTATTTCAGAAATTTTACTTATTTATACATTTTCTTACCTTCCCCAACAGTTTGAGAAGCGTGGCTTTAGACACAGTACCCCTAGAAATGCCTGAATTTTGGGATGTTTCGGTCACACTTGTTCCAGCTCAACGGACTACTACAATTTGACATTTACAAAGTCTGAGAGGTCCGACAATTTACACTTTTGAAAAAAACCCGAGATTTACAGAACTTCAATAAAACTACCACATGCTACAAGAATATATACAATTATGTTCATAAAAAAAAACTGGCAGCTATTATATTTTAATGCTTATGAAGCGCATTCAGAAATGCCTCTTTTATTCACAGGTGTTTCCAATACTTGATAGCCACTTGTATATATGCATGATTTTAAAAAAGTAAAACATATACATAATTCAAAACAAAAGCAGGGAATAGTTGTAAAAAACTAAAAAATTCAAACATATTTAGAAATTAATTTGATCTGGAAATTGAAAAAGAAGCAATTGTGTGTGTGATGTTTAAAATAAGAGAAGAATTAATAAAATAGAGAGAGAGAGAGAGAGAAATTTAAGGAAGTATAAAACACACACAAAAATTAAGTAAATCAAATTAAAAATGAGCCACAAAAAATTCAATAATAAACATTTAATGCAGGGAAATTTGCATTCTTCCTTTTTGCTTCAAAAACATTATTTTACTTTTTATGAGCAAAAAAAATATTTAAAATCACCACCGATACTCTTACATTAAATGATACTATAGCAAAAAAATGTATAATTTAATTATTATTACCGGGATAAATAATATTTATCTTAGATCTTTAGGTTTTTCAAGCGAATTATTTTCAGAGATTGAAATTTAAGAACGGTTTTCTGAATCTAGGTTAAAAATATTCACCTTAATTGCCCTAATTATTTTAAAGTTTCTTTCTATTTCATTGTTTTAAAAGCAGCACTCTAGTTTTTACAGAGCAAGTATTTTCCTTTCAAGCATTTACCTGAAGGAACAAAAATAAACAAGGGCACCAAAAGTGGTCTGCCCATTCTGATTAAATGTTTAATTCCTTGATGAGTCTGACTTAATTACAAAATCGAAGGATTAAATTTCGTCTCCACAAGTAATTCAGTATAATTGTTGTTTCGAAAATTCGCTTTTATGTTTCTTCTTTTTGTTTTTGGGAAATTTTCGCTAATTAGCATAGAATTCCAATACCGTTTAACTGATAGTCTTTTACTTTTAAGGTTTCTTTTTTTGTAGTTGTCGATAATTTGAATAGTTTAAAATTAAAAATATATAATGAAATATACATATATACATACGAAATATTTAACTGCTCGATGAGATGTGTGTGTTCATATCTTACTTAGTAATAATAAAAAGACTTTAAGAACTGAGTTAACTTTACGATGTATGCTTTATTTTAACTACAAGATGCATTTTTTATCAAAGTTTCTTAATGAATCAGCATTAAAGTACAATTGTCTGAGCAGCTTTGTAAATCATTGTTGCAACATAGATTGATCATTTAAAGTTTGGAAATAATTTTTTGCATAAAGTTTCATTTAATTTTTAATTCTTGAGTTGATATTTGATTGAAAGTTGATTTAATTTTGAAATACCAAGCGAAATTTTAATTATAAGATTTTATTTAGTAATAAAAAGAATTCATTTATATATATATATGTATTATATATATATACACTTATGGACAAAAAATTTAGCGTACCAAGGAGTCATCAAAATGAAAAAAAATTGCATACGTAATGACTACATTGATATTTATACACTTTTAGAAAATCAAAGAAAAGGGATAATTTATTTCGGAGAAAAAGGCAAAAGAACTGAGGATTTATTACCCTGTTGGACCCCTCTCTAGCGCGAATGCACGATGCGATACAATCGGGCATTGAGGCGTACAACTTCTGTATGATGTTTTGAGACATTTTGTTCCATATTTGCTGTAACCTTGCATCTAGTTCGTTGAAACTCGTGGGATGCCCAAATTGCCGTCAGAAAGGATCCCAGATATGCTCGATTGGAGACAAATGTGGAGATCGAGCAGGCCAAGAAAGGGTAGTAACAGGGTGGAGACAGTCTTGTGACACCAGTGCCGTGTGAGGCTGAGCATTGTCTTGTTGAAAAATGGCTCCTGGGAGCCGTTGAATGAGTGGCAAGCATGTGATTGCAGCATGTTCTGGACATACCGCTGGGCTGTCATGGTGCACGGTTCAATACTAGGGGTAACCATGTATTTTAGGCAAATTCACCCCATACCATCACACCAGCTGTGGGAGTGATGTGTCGATGTAAAGCAAAGGCAGGATAGAGGCGTTCACCATGGGGTCTTCATACACGAACACGATTGGCATCACTACGGAGATTGAATCTAGATTCGTTGATAAACACGACCTGGTACCATTCTGCTGCAGTCCAGTTTCCTCGTGCGCGGCACCACTCCATACGGAGGCATCGATGGTTGGGCGTCAAGGGCAGCACACGTAATGGGCACGCGATCTCAAATGTCCTTCAACCAGGCGCCTTCGTAAGGTTCGAGAACACACAGGGTGCTAAATGTGCCTGATGAAGCGGTTGGCTATACGTGGGCATTTCTTACGATGTGGGGGTCTTCGAATCCGTCCTGAGCCTGGTCTTCGTGTAAATGACATCTCTCAGATCCACTGGTCCCAACACCTTCTAACAACACAACCAGAGCAGCCTAACTGACCAGCTACTCGCCTAGCTGTCGAGCCAGCTTCTATCTTGTCGATGATTCTCCTTCCCTTTCTAACTGCGACAGCTGCTCATATTGTCTTCGAAAATGGCGTAATGGCATGTCTACCTCAGCTGTTACTTTGTAAACGATTCAGCACACTCAAACAAGCTTTGGTTACCTGTTCTATACTCCACGGAGAATGACGTTAAACACCCTCTACTGACTATACGTACTGCGTAATCACGCTGCATTTCTAATTATCTCCCCGACATGTACCTTCATGCCAAGTTTCGTTACGAACTTGTAATTATTTTTTGGGTGCACTCATTTTTTCCATGAGTGTACATATTTATGTATTGATAATTAAACTAGATTTAAATTTATATTCCCTATATAAAACTTAACTTCTATTTTCCTTTACATCTTCAAGTCCTAAATTAAACACCCAATTATTTTTCCGAACAGATGTCCCAAATAGAACACTTCTAATCCCAGATCATTATTTTTTATAGTCCTATATGTCGGCATTAACTTTCAAGTACAGCCCAAAACTAAGAAAGTTCCTTTTTACATCTGGACAAAAGTGGCCACTTAGACTTCCACTTAAACGACACAGGTATAGATTGCTCGCTTAATCAAACTGTTTTTCTTGATGTAGACTTGAAACATGTCACATGCATATGTATACATATATATATATTTAGAGAGGGAGAGAGAGAGAAAGAAAGAGATAATATTCTGTGCAATACAGAGTGAATCATCAATAATCTCACTATAACTGAAGCGTAATATAAACCAGCTATTAGAATTTAGAAAAGATATGTTAGAAATTATAAAAGTAATAGATTTTAAAGAAATATATATGAATGGATGTGTGCTACAGTATTATAAACATTGCTGGAACTTAGGACAGCTCTTCTATATATAAAAAATTATATAAAAGTGGGTTTTAACATATTTTTGACCTAACATCTTCTTCCTTTCTGTGAATAATACTAAGTAAAATCTTTTTGAAAATAATCGATAGAATATCTAAATCTATTAGAAGAAAAATTAACTTACTTAAAAATTACATTCAAAAATGCATAGCCTGTACTAAATCTGAGTACAACAAACAAGTTATTGCCAGATTCTGGACCCAAATACAAATTAAAAGCATGGTATTGGCTGAATAGTAGCACTAAACAGTATGAAATTAATATGAATAAATTAATCAATATATATATATATATATATATATATATATATATATATATATATATAAATATATATATATATATATATATAATATATATATATATATATAATGCTATATATATATATATATATATATATATATATATATATATATATATATATATATATATATATATATATATACTGGGATGTGCAAAAATTAAGGACGAAGTCGAAAAATTAGCATATCAGCAGAACGAAGAGGCAGAGTGGACAGAAAGACCAATCAGGAGATTAAGTAAGGTGATGTACGGTAGCACATGCGCAAATATGCAGGTAGACGTAATGGGGGAGTGTCTGAGTAGTATAAAGCATGTTGTCGGTGTAAGATCAGTATTTCTGGCAAAGAGATTGCACGCCGTATAGCAGTTAAAATCACACCGACTTGCTGCCTCAGCGAGAAATGGCGAATAATCAATCTGTTAGACGACATCTGGATGCTTTTATCCGAGGTCGAATCATTGGGAAGTTGGAGGAAGGCCACAGTGTGACAAGTGTGGCTGCAGAGTTCGGAATTGCTCACAGCATCGTTTCACGACTTTGGAGACAATTTCAAACTACAGGAACAGCTATCCGGGGGTTCAGTAGTGGTCGTCCACGAGAAACCACACCCGCAGATGACCGGTACATTTTCTTACAGGCCATAAAAAACAGGTGGTAGACAGCGGGAGAAATCGCTAGACACACGACACATGCGACTGGACGACCGATATCGCGTTTTACCGTGGCCAGAAGACTGCACGGTGGTGGTCTGTTTGTACGACGCCCTGTACGGTGTGTACCTTTAACGCCTGCCCATCGGAGAAGGCGTTCTCTGTGGTGCCGGGAACACCGGAATTGGAGAGACAACGAATGGGGACGAGTACTCTTTACAGATGAGAGCAGATTCAGTTTGAGTATCGATTCTCATCTCATACTCATCTGGAGAGAGCGGGGAAGTCGCAATCATCCCTCGAACATCATTGAAAGGGACAGGTATGGAGGTCGCGGTGTTCTCGTTTGGGGAGGCATCATGCTTGGTAGTCGTACAGACCTTCACATCTTCGACGCAGGTTCAGTCAACGGGACCCATTATTGTAACGAGATTCTTCTTCCATATGTGCTTCTTTTTAGAGGCGCTATGGGTCTGCAGTTCCTTTTCATGGACGACAATGCACCATGTCATCGCACAGTAGATGACGAACAGCTCTTAGAGAGTGAAGATATTGAACATATGGATTGGCTGGCACGATCTCCGGATCTCAATCCCATCGAGCATGTATGGGATTTTCTAGGCAGACGCTTGGCAGCTCGTACCTTACCACCAGTAACGATTCGGGAGCTTCGATTGGCGCTGCAAGACGAATGGGCAGCAATGCCTCAACAACTCATTGACACCCTCATTCTCAGCATGGGCAGACGCTGTTAAACCTGCCTAGCAGTCAGGGGAGATCATATTCCCTACTAAAGACCGGATGTTTCTTGCTGGACACCCATCACAGGGATGTTTCGGCCTTCTATGTCATTGCGCTTCATGCTACTTTTTCAATCAAGCTTCTTTTTATCCCTCTGATTTCTCTTTTAGTAAGGGTTGCTTACATATTATACATGTCCTTATGTATTAGGGATCTTACGGTATTATAAATGTGTTGATTTGGAAATCTTTTGTACAAAGTTATATTGAAAAAACCATCTCGTCCTTAATTTTTGCACACCAGTGTATATATATATATATATATATATATATATATATATATATATATATATATATATATATATATATATATATATATATATATATATATATATATATATATATATATATATATATATATATATATATATATATATATATATATATATATATATAAAGAAAGAGAGAGAGAGAAATGAAAGAAACTCTCGCTTAAGTTAGTTTAACTTAAATTTTAAGGGAATAGTGAATGAAAATAGAGCGAGCTCTTTTTAAGATAGACCCCCCTAATAATTAATTTCTTCATTCTCCATGGGGCGAATGGATTTTTCTAAATTCTCTTAATATTATTTTTTAATTTCCTTTCTTATTTTTGACTTAATTTCTCATACTGCAACTCCCACAGACAAGCTTATTTTACCTCCCACTTTTTGTTCCATAACTTCAGGTCAGCCAATAGAGTGTTAGCTCACTTATCTCATTCGACTAATAGCTGACGAGTATTTCGTCTGCTTGCATGAAAAAATTTCTGCCACATCGAATGTCTCCAAAGCATTCACCGTAGCCACACCCCCTTGCTCCTTCCAGTCTACCAATCAGGAAGCTTTCTCTCAATCCAGGCCTTTCCATCACAAGGTCACAAATATTTTCGATAAGGGACGGAGGAACGCCTCGCGGTCCGTTTCCCAAAGATGTTTAGCGTTTGGTTCGGTTTCAGTTTAAAAGAGAGAATAATCCCGTAATGTAAGATAGTGTCTCCTAGCTGTATCGGTGTTAACCAATGAGTTAGGCGACATGTGGCAGCCAGATTGGAATAATTTTGAAGAGTATAAAACAAAGTTTATGTTATTTAAAGAACATGAATGTTATTCTTTCCTAGCATGCTTGGAGCCTTCTTCACCTTTTAAATTTTCTCTGTAGGGATTTTACTTAATAAATAATGGTCATGTGTGCCCCCCCTATACTTCCCGTGATAATTGGTTTTTGTTAGTTTACTCGCCTATGTGTATAACTTTTTCTCTTATAACACTGCCACTTTCATGTTTTACAAAACAAGATTATGTAATATTGCGTATTCTAACCTATCTAAAAATGATTAGCGGAAATTAAGATTTTGAAAATTTCTGTTTGATAAAACTATAACAGCTTAAATATTTGCGGCGGACATAAGACATTTTAATTTTTTACGCCTTGAATAAAATTGCAAACAATGTCGTCCAAATCCTTAAAATTATGATGAGTTGCTTAAGAATTTAGGAATTTTATTATTTGTATAGTACTATACAGAAATGTATACATGTACATACAATAGAGTCTAAGAAACTGTATTGTATTAAATGCTAAATTAATATATCTGAATGAAAATGTTATATTTGAGAGAGAAAAAATGAAATATGATCAAGGCTCTTTTAAAGCAAAATGTATTCATCTTATACAAAAAAGTTCAAGACGGTTAAAAATTTTAAAAAGACCCTCAAAAATGTCTTCTGTATCAAAAGCATGAAACTATCTGATTCCACTCTTGCTGAAACTCTCTAATTCAAGCAATATTCTAAAAAAGATTAATCTATTTTCAGCATTTTTGTAAAATATTGCCACAGCCACTTCATCATAATTACAAAGTAAGCAGATTTTTGTGAAACTTGGAGAGCAAAAATTGGATACACTTCCTGTTTTGTGACAGCATAATGACTTAAAATTAGAAAAAAAAGGTGGTTGCTAAAGATAGCTCGATATAAATCTTTTTTTTTTAAAAGAACTGTTTTCCAGCTAAGCAGTTATTGATTAATTTCCTGTTATGAAGCATTAATGTTCTTTTACAAAAGCGATCTTCGTTGCTTTTCTTACTTGGATACAATGACTTTCTATTAAATTAGTCCTGCTAGTAAAATTTCTATTTGTCATCAAAAACACAGAATATGCTGATGTTGAAAATTTTTCTGTTACACAATATACAATATTTTTTATGATTTTGCAACTTCCTCGAGCATTGTTTAAAAATATAATGAAAAAGAATATTAAAAAAGGGCTTAAAAAGTTTAATAAGCTACAAAGTACCAGGTCATGTCTGTAGCTTTTAAACTTGGATGAGTTCTCAAAAGTTATTAATGACTTTTTCTGGCTTTGTTATTATATATATATATATTATATATATATATATATATATATATATATATATAAATTAATTCTA
>BMAU01006989.1:0-125279 GCA_019973935.1 Trichonephila clavipes | reverse complement strand
GTTAGTGTATTGCATCTGTGTTATCAGTATTTTCATCGATTGTACGTGAATTTCTCGAACTGTTCTACAATTTGTGGAGGACTGTTTTGGCAAAGAATAAAATTGTTTTGGATCCCGCTCTTCGGCTTCAATCATTTCGAACCCTCGAAAACGTAACAATATAATTATGTATATACATATGACAGAATCACAACATTAAGTAGTAATTAATTTTTATTAATAATCATTAAAGTATGGTATTGTCATCCAAAACAATCGTGTATATAAAATTTCCTTTCAACTAAATGCTTTATTTAACACGTGAGGAAAAAACTTTTTCAAATTTTGACATAAGTCGCCAAAAGGGTCGCTAAGTCGCCAACGTGGCTATATTAACAATTTTTTAAATAATTATTTATAATCAATTAATTTTTGTTAATTATAACTAAATTATTTTATTGTCATCCAAAATAATCATGTATATTACATTTCAGCTCAATTGAGCGCTTTAAAATGTATTTTATTAACAATTAAAAATCTCACCAAGATAAATAAACAAGCAAACATATAAAATATGTATAGAGATCGTGAGCTAATAGTAGGAATTGAAAAAGACTTAAGTTGGCGTCAAAAATTGATTTTCAGCCAAACTGGCCAAACCCGGTCTTTATTGTTACGAAAATGCAGACGATTCACGCTTTTTAGCGTTTTTAATTAATATCTTTTCAAATCATTTTTATATATGTAATTCTTCTGTGCGAGTGTATCCTCCTGAACTGAACTCCTCCTAAACGGCTGGACCGATTTTGATAAAAGTTTTTGTCTGTTCCAGTGGACTCGAGAATAGTTTAGATTTATAATTCGGCTTAGAAATGTTTATTTAATTAATTTTTTATTAATAAATTGTTGATCTTGGAATGTTTTACTTTGGATCCGGTAGACTGCGCTACGATCGCAGTATCGAATATTCAAAAATCTTTTATTATAATTCAAGTTGGTTCCGACAGTTGGTGCTGTGATCATTTCAGGAAAATATATTGTCACTTCGTGTTATTATTTTGTTGAAATAAATCGCGTGTTAATTAAATTATTACATTCAGATGTAATTAATGTTTGAAGAGTTTTGAAGTGTGCATAAAAAACTATACATTTTATGTACAATTTAATAAATATACCTGTTATAAAGTAGTTTGAGTCTCAAATTTTTCACCTTTAATTAAAACAAGTTTAAGTTTTTATTCACACAGTCTTTACATTTAACTTCGCTCAAAGTAAACACATACTCACACGCTATCGATTGATTGAATTGTGATGATCGTACATGTAATGACGTTAGACATTGTAATAACTTTTTAATACAAATTTTACTCAAAACGGTCCAGATTGTTAAAGCTTATTCATAAAAATTTGTAATTTTTAAATTTAAGATGTGTGTACAGGACAACGTCTGTCGGGTCCTCTAGTATATATATATATATATATAAATAATACTAAATATATAATATTTATATATATATATATATATATATATATATATATATTTATATATATATATATATATATATATATATATATATTTATATATATATATAAATATTTATATATTATAATATTTATAATATTTATATATATATATATATATAATATTTATATATATATATAATATATATATAATATTTATATATATAATATTTATATATATGTGGCATGCAGCCAAAAGCAAAGCCAAGCAGTCTTCGCGCGCAGGCGCAGCTAAGTGAAACAAAAACTGAAACTATAAGACTTAAAAGAGAGGAAAAAAGAGAACGAGAGAGGTGCGCGAGCAGGCGTTACCTTCTGCATATCATCGTCAAACTTATTTGTTAGAAAAACTATCTTTTAATTAATTTTTGTTTAATGTTAAATAAAATAGAGGAAAGACAAAAGTCTTGGACCCCTTGTTGTCTCCCACATATATATATATATATATATATATATATATATATATATATATATATATATATATATATATATATATATATATATATATATACAGGGTGGGCAAAAAGTCCGTAAAAATTTTAAAAATTCAGGAAATCTGGAGAAATGAACGAAAAAAAAACTGTTTGCAGGATCAGCATTAGTATGTCACGGGATTTTTTTTAAGCTAGAAAAAAAAATAATTTGAAAATCATCCGGTAGGTGGCGCTGATGTACGCAAATCAAAGAAACAATGCATAAATAATGAACAGAAAACTTTCACAACTTTATTACACCAGAATATGTTCCACATGACCACCACCACAGGGTAGAAGACATTCCAGACGAGTGACAAATCCAGCAACGGCAGAGTGCAACATGTCCGGATGTATGGAGGATACTTCTCTGCGGACCGCATCTTTCAGTTCCGACAGACTTGATGGACCGGATAGATACACGCGAGATTTCAAATATCCCCACAACCAGAAGTCTGCCGGTGTTAAATCTGTAGACCGAGGAGCCATGGGTACCTGCAACATCTGCTAATGATTCTGTCTTCCCCGAACGTCTGTATCAGGAATGCCTTAACCGGGTTAGCAGTGTGACTGGTTGCTCCACCCTGCATGAACGTGACATTCGAAATCTGACCTCGTTGAATTAAACATGGCACGGCAGTTTCCCGCAGAAGCGTTAGATAACGCTGAGTATTTACCCTTTCCGTTATCCATCCATTTACTGGGCACTGCGTTTCAAAGAAGAAGGGTCCTATGATAAATGAACCCGTGAAATCACACCATGCTGTCACTTTTGGGGAATGCAATGGCTTCTGTGTGTACTCACGTGGATTAGAGGTCGCCCAAATGCAACAGTTATGGTTGTTAATGTCACCATGAAGCGAGAAATGAGCTTCATCTGTCCACAAGATGTTAAAAACTCAGGTGGGAACCTGTTCCATTTTAGAGAAGGTCCACTTCGCAAATGCTTCCCTCTGTGCGGTATCTGCTGGCAAAAGTTCATGGCACGATTGCAATTTGTATGGGTACAGCTGGAGGATTCGACAAAGAATATTGCTGACAGATGATGGTGGTAAGCCCAATCGTCTGGCAGCTTCACGAGCACTGCTCGTCCCTGAAGCTGCTTCGGACGCAATCGCTTCCATTTCGACAGCAATGCAGGGTGCACGTTCTTCTTTCAAGCATGGTCGTCAGGCTCGTGCTCGATCTTCCAACTTTCCAGTTTCCTCAAAACGTTTAACAAGCTTTAAGAGACCTTCAGGTGTTAAAGGGCCTTTTCCACTCTTCACATTTTTCTGAACTAGGGATTTATGCAAGGCAATGGTCGCTGATTCCTCGTTCATGTAAAATAACTTCACCAACAAAGCTTTATCCGGCGCACTGAGCATCCTTGTTCACATTCACTGTTTGTAATGGTGAAATGAATGTGGATTCATTGAGAGCAAAGGTTTTTATAGCCGTCTAATTTGCATATTTCCACCACAGACACTTGTAACAGCGCCACCAACCGGATGATTTTCGAATTATTTTTTTTCTAGCTTAAAAAAAATCCCGTGACATACTAATGCTGATCCTGCATACAGGTTTTTTTTTCGTTCATTTCTCCAGATTTTATGAATTTTTAAAGTTTTTACGGACTTTTTGCCCACCCGGTATATATATAATATTTATATATATATATATAATATTTATATATATATATAATATTTATATAAATATATATATATATAATATTTATATATATATATATATATATAATACTTCTATAATATTTATGGAAGATTGGAAATAATTATTTATGACGCGTCCGGTGGTGTGATGATTTGTGTTACGTGGAGCATGGTCGAATACGATATTATCGAAGAGGCACTCATGAAAATCGTAATTCCTCTTTATTCACATCCGTAGACACATAAATATCCAGTAGGAACGACAATACACATACAAGAAGCAAACATCATAGCACAAACACAAACAAAGATAAACACAGAACGCGTTGCAGCAGGTTGATTACATGATGAAGGCAGGTAGACAAAAAAGAAGAGAGCGCGATTACATCAGATTTTGGGCTTTTATACTAGCAGTGGTTATTACGTGATAGTTCTGATTGGATAGAATGGGTGGGACAGGGATTTCGGAGCAGCCGATTATGATTATGATTACAGTGTTATTTTTAAATTAAAGAATTAATGTTTGTTTAAATATTAATACAAAGATTTAACAAAAAGGATAATAGAGGGAATTATTACATGTATATAAGAAAAAAAACGACTCACTCATTATGTCATTCACTCGCGCACTCTTCACGAGATTTTCGGAACTATTACACATGCAAACTTGAAATCTGGCTGGCATGTTCTTTTGAAAATTAGAGATAGTTTAAGAATGGATTTTCGACTTGTTGTTTTTCAATCAAGAGAAGAGTTCTACGAGAATTCTTTTGAATACAATCGATTGATTGATTGAATATTAACGTCGCACTGTTCAGCTATATGAGGGCTTTTGGCGACGGACCACGTAATTTTGAACCATTGAATACAATCGAAAGGACAATAATACTGCTTATCTTTAAAGAAAGCTTTCTTTTAGTTGACGGAAATATTACACTAATACTTTCAAGTAGTAAGTTTCGTCAGAGAGAGAGCCATTTTTCTTCTTGGCCCCAATCTGGCTCTTAGATTATTAATAACTTCTTGCTGGCTTAAGTAAATAGACACCTGGAGGCATTCTCTAGTAATCTTTCTCAATTCTTTTAGCTATTCATTACAGTTTTTGTTTAACAATCATACCTAATTACGTGTATCATGTTTCCTTCACAAGGTGAAATCTTCATTTCAAGAGACGTCATAAAACAGCCCGAAAGATCAGTTAACTGAAATACATGCAAGAATTCGTTACAAAGTGATAAGAGGATGATACCTGAGTTGACACCGTACTGTCCGAGTTTTAACATCAATTTAATGTAAGGATTTTGAGCCTTACAGGCCTTGCAGCCTTAAACTTGAGCAAATTTAACTTTCAGTTTTAACTCCTCTAAATGACGGTTTCTTACTGGTATCAAGACTGGAACCCTCGATTCGACTGACGCAATGCTCCCCACGAGTTCGGAATTATGATTACTCGGCTTCCACAGGTACTTAGTTATGTGGAGTATGATGCATATTTAATCTGACATTACACGAAATCATCAGGTTGGAGGATATGAAATGCCAACAGATCATTTGACCACAGTTCGAAATACAGACGGTCGTTAGCACTTTACGGAAACGGTTTTGTAATTAATTCCCTTTCTCGTTTCCATTTTGAGATAAATATTTGGAAACTTTAGAATAATTGTCTGCTACGGTTTTCTTTTGAGTGGAATGTAAAATAAAAGATTTATTTTAAAATTTACTCTAAAAATTGATACATGGCTCGAAGGGTACATACCTGCGCTTTCGGAGGAGAAAAATTCATATCAATAAATTAAAAAGCGGTGTAAAAATCTCGGTTATTGCATTTCAATCAAATGTATTTATAATATATCAATTTGAAATGGAAAAATCATCTAGAAGAAAGTAAAAATGAAAACATGACCACGAAACTTATCCGAAGACTCTTCAAACAGAGGAAACTACGAAGAAAGTGAAGTCACTGATCCGAAAAAGTTTACTTTCATGAAAGATTCGAGCTAGAGCTATTGTCAAGAATCATGGCTATCAGATAGAAGAAGTTTCCACAAAAAACACGGTATTTATTGATAAAAATTAACTATCAAAATCGTTTCCATAAAGTGCGAATGGCCTGTAGGGAAGCGTATTGGTTGTGATTGTGTCAAAGCAGAAACTCATTTGTATGGAATGCCAACTGAACAAGACAGAGGACGAAATAGGGAACGCATTAATTGTGATTGTAAGTCCTATAAATAAATCTAGGCACTAACAGTTGGAGAATATGGAATGCCAACTGATCACAAGACCGTAGGGAAGCGCATTGGTTGTGATTGTAAGTCAGGAGACAGAAACAAGTAATTATAAATCAGACACTAAGAGTTGGAGAATGTGGAATGCCAACTTCACAAGACCATAGGAGAAATAGGGAAGCGCATTGGTTGTGATTGTAAGTCATTGTGTCAGAGACAGAAACAAGTAATTATAAATCTAGGCACTAACAGTTGGAGAATGTGGAATGCCAACTGATCACAAGACCATAGGACGAAATAGGGAAGCGCATTGGTTGTGATAGTAAGTCGAAACATTAACAGTTGGAGAATGTGGAATGCCAACTGATCACAAGACTGTGTGATTGGTTGTGATTGTAAGTCATTGTGTCAGAGACAGAAACAAGTAATTATAAATCTAGACACTAACAGTTGGAGAATGTGGAATGCCAACTGATCACAAGACCATAGGACGAAATAGGGAAGCGCATTGGTTGTGATTGTAAGTCATTGTGTCAGAGACAGAAACAAGTAATTATAAATCTAGGCACTAACAGTTGGAGAATGTGGAATGCCAACTGATCCCAAGACCGTAGGACGAAATAGGGAAGCGCATTGGTTGTGATTGTAAGTCATTGTGTCAGAGGCAGAAACAAGTAATTATAAATCTAGGCACTAACAGTTGGAGAATGTGGAATGCCAACTGATCACAAGACCATAGGACGAAATAGGGAAGCGCATTGGTTGTGATTGTAAGTCATTATGTCAGAGACAAAAATAGGTAGTCATAAATCTTGGCACTAACAGTGCATATAATAATGATGTAGTTGAGAACGAAGAGATGAGTTCATTAAAAATAAATTATCAATAGTAGCTAAATCAAGATCCTATTTTAGTCAATAACAATATTTTTTAAATGTGTTTTAGACAAATTTATTTCAAATATGAAAACAAATATTAATTTGATATTATTTGAACGTGTCTGATTCTTTTTAAAAATTTATAAATACCTCTGCTTAGATTGCACATATGTAAACGGGTATTCAAAATCGTTATCCACAGCCAATTAACAATTAATACTGTTTCTAATTGTTTACATACTTTAAATTAAATAATATTGCTTATGGTTTACTTCTATAATTCCAATTTGATTTTTCGTTATTTTTGGAAAGTTTTTTTCCATTTTGAAACTTTTGGTTGTCTTTAGTTAAATATCATGCATTATTTTATTTACAGTAAGTGATGTGGGAAAAATAATGTAAAAAAACAAACACTAAAATTTAAATGAATGTTAAAAGGAAATTAAGATATAAAATGTAAAAGAAATTCAAAGCAAATAAAAAAATGCATATAGAACAAAAAATTATAAATGCTTACAAAATTTTAAAATATATCAATGGTTACTCAATTTATTAATTTATTGCTCTTGCAATGTATTCCTTATAATAAAGCAATTTGGACTAATTTTTTGCACTTTATTCTTTTTATGACTTTTTGAAGCATTTCCCTCTTCTTTTATTCTTAATTCTTCTTCTCCCCTACTTAATTTTCTGCAGCTAAATTATTTCTTACAAGCTTGCATTTCTTTTCTAATATTTAAAATATTCGAGATCATTAGAAATAATGTCAAGTTAAAAATAAATAAAAGCTTAATTCAATTCGAGAAATACTGTCAAATAGATTTCTCGCCTTAGGCTTCATTTTACTATTTATTAAAGTTGTTTTAATCTTATTTTATCTTACCTGAAAAAACATCTTAAGATTAATATTCTTTTTCTTTCTGAAAAACAACCAGGACAAAAGAAATTAAACATATTTTGGGGTTTTTTTTTTTTTTCTATTTTCCATCCCTCGAAAACAATTTGAAAAAGCAAATTGAAATTTTACCTGCACAAAAGAACAACAGTAACTTTATGTGTATAATAAAACTATCTGTAAAATGAAAAAAAAGATATTTCTAGTTTTAAATAAAGCTGAATTCCAGTTTTCAATAGGAAAATCTTTTGTTTAAGGTAACATTCTATTCATTTTTAGCTTAGGGATTCAAAAGCAATTTCGGGGATGAAATCAAACCATCATATCTAAAGTTTTCACCATCTTTGAAAAATGGAATTCAATTACGCAACAAAAGATTAAGTTCGATGCTAAAAAAAATATTTTAACAATTACGTACGGCATTTATTATTTCGAGAGTTTTCACAATCAGAAAAACTAGAAAAACATAGGTTTTTAAAAATTATTTAACAGAAGAGGAACGATAAAAAATGCATGTGCTCATTTTTTTATTTTGATAAACTAATATGTTTAGAAATGGTTACATCAATTAACATTATAGCAATACGTTTAAAAAGTCATAATACGATTGACATTTAATATTTCATCTTTGCATACTTTTATTAAATAGACCTGTATCTATAGAGACGGGATCTTCGAAATCTAACGATATGGGACTCATTTGAGGCCCCGTAAAAGTGGAATAAATACCCTTCAGACCCGTTAATTAATATCCATTGAAGAGAAAGACTAATTCCAGCAGCCACATAATTCCGGCTCCAAATATTAAGGATAAATTCAACAAAGAATAAATGTTAGTTTTTAATTCTAAAAAACAGGCTTTTATTGTAAATCGAACTAAAAAATGAAAAATAAATTATAGTTAAAAAAAAAACTAAAAAAGCACGCTTTTTATGTTTAATCGAACTAAAAAGTGAAAAAATAATTCTTTCTATCAGAATAAAATAATTAATGAGAAAATTAATGTCATTGTGGTAAAAGCGGGGGGTGCTTTGTACTGCATTTTTACACTAACTCAGTCAGCATTTCGGAATAGAACTAGTAAGAAATTATAACAATTAGTGTAAAGAGCCCCACGCTTTTACACCAATGACATTAATTTTCTCGTTAATCATTTTATTCTTATATTAAGAATTATTTTCTTACTTTTTAGTTCGATTCACTATAGAAGCGTATTTTTTTTTAATTATAATTTATTTTTAGTGAAATTTGAATTGTGCTCATTTGTATGAGACTTCAAAATGTATTTTTCAGAAAATACTCTTCATTCTGAATTTAAATTACTAAACATACTACTATGACAATTAAATAGTAGCCGCGGCATCTTAGTCGCCAAGGTAACGGACTCGTGGCAGGCATGTCATGAGTTCGAGCCCAGAGCCGCTAAAAACCCGCCGTGTAGGGGAACTATGTCTGTCGAAATCTGTCAAAGCTCAAAGTACTTCCAGTGGTGTGGTGTAGTAGTTAGGAGAGAGGAGTGCCAGCTCAAGTGTCATCCTCGTCACTTGACCATGGTTGAAAATTACGAGGTCCGTCGCCAAAAGCCCTCGAGTTGCTGAGTAGTGCGACGTTAATATTCATTTACTCACTCACGTGACAATTAAATAACCGGGATAGTCTTAAAAATTAGCTTTATTGAGTTTTAATCCTCTCTCTTCAACATACTCCTCTTCCCTATCAATATATAACTGCATACAAATGTCCCGCCGTTTCAAACAGAGCTGCGGCTCATTAGGTGTAACCTTCTGCAGTAAGTGTGCCACGTTTACCTTCTCTTCTCCAATAGACTGAAATAGTGTCCCCATCGATGCATTTTTCAATTCCTAGTATTAGCTCGCACTCTCAAAATACACTGGTGTGCAAAACTTAAGCAACAGGTGGGTTTTTATTGCCATAACTTCACGGAAAATCATCTGATAGACATGAAATTCAGAAAATGAGGGAGAGTATTATGTACGTAAGAGATGACGAAAGCATCGGCGCTGAAAAAGGAATACAATGCATACGGTATGGAATCAAACAAAAACAAGCTTTATTGAACGCATAGTATCGTGACTCATGATGGTCTATCCAACAGGAAGAACAACCAGCAGATGTTCCTTAATATGGTATATGCCCTCCCCTCACTGCATTGGTAGCTTCGCACCGTCTCCGCATACTCAGAACCAGCTGGTGCAACATTTCTTGCGGTAGGAGTGCCCATTCTTCAATCAGCATCTGTTTGAGGTGTTGGGTGTTCTCCGGATGATGTAAGCGTGCTGCAATACGTCTCCCCAAAGCATCCCACACATGTTCGAGGGGATTTAAATCTGGGGAGTACGCTGGCCAATCCATTCGAGTGATATCTTCACTTTCCAGCAGCTCCTCAACAGCAAGAGTCCGATGTGGCCGTGCATTGTCATCCAGAAAAAGGAGGTCTGGGCCCATGGTACTTCGGAACAGACGCACATGGGGAAAAAGTACCTCCTCACATTAGCGATCTCCGGTTACAGACCCTCTATCGAAAATGTGGAGCTCAGTTCACCCGTTCAACATAATGCCTCCCCAGACAAGAACTCCAGGACCACCGTAATGGTGTCTTTCCTTGATGTTACTGGTATAAAACCGTGTCCCGATCTCTCTCCAAATCAAAACGCGTTGCGAATCGCTTCTGGTACTGAACCGACTCTCTTTCGTAAAGAGGACACGACTCCATTGACAGTTGTCCAGTTTTTGTGCTCTCTGCACCACTGTAAACGGTGGCGTCGGTGGTCAACTTTCAACGGGAGGCAGCGTTCAGGACGGCGGGCGAATAAGTCCCCTTTGTGAAGGCGTCTGGCCACAGTAAACCGCGACACTTGTCGCCCCGTTGCTGTAGAGAGTTGCTGAGCAATGACGCTTGCTGACTGCCGTCGGCCTCTTTTAGCCTGCAGGATGATATATCGGTCATCCCCTGCAATTGTCGTCCTCGGGTGGCCACCACCAACCTTTCTAACAGCTGTACCTGTGGTTTGGAACGCTTTCCCAGCGCGCAAAACGACACTTTTGTTGATTCCGAACTCTGCAGCTACACTGGTGACGGTCCTCCAGCTTTCCGATCATTCTTCCACGCGTGAAGTCGTCCAGGTGATTTCTTCTAGCCATATTTCACGAACTGACTCACTGGCACTTGCAGCGAATATGTTGAATTGCGTCTGCGTACTTCATTTTATTTTACTGTTGAACAGCACGCGCCGACATCACGCGTTTTGCGTACGCTCACGTCGCTTCTGACGTTTCGTTCCTGGTATTTGCATACGCATGACGTTTCTACTGACTTACGGGTTCACTGTACTGATCTCCAGACCTCTTTTTCTGCAATTTCATGGTTATCTGCTTAATTTCTACATTGTTGCTTAAGTTTTGCACACCAGTGTATTTATTTATTTGTTTATCTTGGTGGAATTTTCAATCGTTAATAAAATACATTTTAAAGCGCTCAATTGAGCTGAAATTTAACAAACATGATTATTTTGGATTGCTCTACAGTAATTTAATTATAATTAATAATAATTAATTGATTAAAACTAATTATTTAAAGAATTACAAATTCAGCCACGTTGGAACCATTTTTGGTGACTTAGCAACCCTTTTAGCGACTTGTGGCAAAACTTGAAAAGGTTTTTTTCTCACGTTTTAAAGTAGTCAGTTGAACTGAAATTTTATAGACACGATTGTTTTGGATGACAATAAGATACTTAAATGATAATGAATAAAAAGGAATGACCACTTAATGTTGTGATTCTGTCCTATGTATATACATATTTATATTAATTGTAACTATTTAATGAAAAGTAGCTAAAATAAAATTTTTCTTTGATCTAAGTAGGAATTGATTTTAAATTTTTAAGTCGTATGGTGTGAAATCTAGTGAGTACAGTGGATGCTCGAGCAAAATAATGTATTTGTCCTCTAAGAACTGTTTTACAAAGAGCACAATGTGCACCCAGGCGTTGTCTTGATGCAAATTCCACGTATTGTTGCTCTACAGATCTTAGCTTTTCTTCCTCGCTCTCTCTCTAAAACTTCTCAGGACCTCAATGTAGTACTGCTGTTTTACCTTTTGGCCTCTAGATACCCATTTTTTTCATGATGATGCCATTAATATCGAACAAAAACGATGAGCATTTTCTTTTGTTGATGTCTCAAATCGACAAGAAAGTTCATCATTTTTTCTGCAATCTCCTAAAACTTCCAAAAATCATTTGTGTCTTTTAAAAATTTGACTAAGTGACGTGCAGTTATCTCTCCAAACAATCCTTTAACAATTTAAAATATTCATTTGGAATTATTTTTTTAAAATTTCATAAGGAATTTCAAAACTGGAATTTTACGTTTATCATGATCACGGCATTTCGATACAACAACGTCTTTCTCAAACAAGGATAAAAAACAAACTGAACTAGATAGCGGAATGGAATTACGTGCCACAAGCACCGGAAAGATCAAAATCAACTCTATTCTATTCTCACTCTTTTACACCAAGCCTAAAGGCTAGTCCGGGAACTATATTTTTGAAATGAAAAAAATTAATAACACTAGAAAGACTGAAACCTAGTACATACCTAGATTGCCCAAGAGCAGTGAAAATGACTGCATTGTGAAAGAATAACTAATGTGTATATAAATTTGTTTAAAGTCAATTTTTAATGCTTTTTTATATTATTTGCAGTTACATAACAAGTTATTAGTAAATATTAACATTAAAAGAAATTTACTTCACTCGGAAAAATAATCACTGTATAAAAGTCTAAGAAATTGTGCCATTATATACTTCATTGTTTTTCTAATTGAAATTAAAAAGCAGTCAAAATGACTTCCTTGGGCAATCTAGTGTTAAATATACTAATGAATCCATACTTACCAAATGGTTAACTTTTTTTTATTTAACTAAAATTTCTTAAAATGTTCCAAGACCTCATTTTAAACAATTTTTACAAGTCCAAGTTTTCCCTGGATAACTTACAAACGTAAATAAATATAATTTGTTTTATTTTTCAAACCTCGAAATTGAATTGTTGTCTGCATAACTAAATAAAAACGAAACATATCAACACAAAATTTTCTTTACAAAATCGCAGTACTTAGGTCTATTTTTCTCAGTTGTAAAGTGAGACTAATTTTTCAATTCCTATGATACTTTCTGCAATCGCCAAAGATTTGCAGCCAAAGATGTCAGAAATCTTTATCATTTACGAATCGTTTTCAACCCAAATATTTCTTTAGTTTCGACAATATGTGGAAATCACTAAGTACCTAGTCAAGTCTGTGAAGATGCCCAAAAATTTCCCCTCACACATCGATCATCGTTGCGCACATTGGTTCTTCCTCAATTGCGGGGGTCTGCAAGATTCTAGGGGGTGCAAAGTCTGATAGACGCCAATCATTGATTAAACATGAGGCAGTGTGATATCTATATAAACTAGCACCAAACATCACGCGTTGGTGATCATTTTGACGTGGTCTATTAAGTATTCGCGTTTAGAACGGAAGGTATTCAGATCGAATCTTCCTTCCTTCCTTCATTGGTGACCCTAGCCGTGCAAAATGAACCGCACCACATTTGTGGCGCCATCTATCCACCGCAAAAGCAACCAAGCCGTCACGCACGAAGGACACTACGCACAAAGTGACGCAACTGCTCACATGTTTGCCACGAATATGATATCGTTCGTCCACCTATTCGCCGAATCACTGGCATGTGGTATGTGGCAGTGCGATATCTATATAAACTAGTACCAAACATCACGCGTTTACGATCATTTTGGAGTGTTCGATTAAGTACTCACGTTAGGAACGGAAGGTACTCAGATCGAATCTTCCTTCAAACATTCATCAACATTAATTTCTTTAATATAGCCTTTCTCGTTGCACAATTTATCATAAACATTCCATACTTGCCTTTAAATTTCGTTAAGGTGAATAGTTTGTGCTTTCGGAAAATAAATGACTCTATGCACTTCAAATTTGGAAAGATTTTATATGAGCCCAGCCATTTTGAAATGTTACAGAACAAAGACGCATGACCTCTTAACAACAAAACTCGCTCGGCTCACACAAGCGAGTGAGAATAGGTATAGGGCATAGTGTGATATTGTTCTTTAGTTTCTGAACGATCTTCATAACTCAAAAACACTATTTGTAAAATGTGTTTTCTGCTGTAAGCGAATCAATGATAAAAAAAGTAAAAAGGCGAAATTTTATTTATGTGGTTATTTTCATAAAAATATAGAAAAGAAATGATCAAGTTTCTATATAATTACTCTATATTTCTATAGTAACATACCTGTTGTTTCCGATTTTTATAAATAAATATTTCTTTAAAATGTATTTATTGAGCTAATTCCTGCAAGTTAAAAAATACATTTTTAATAATATTTTCATACCCGGAGCTTCATATGGAAATCAGTACTAAAGGAGTATAAAGTCGAAAAATAAGGCGGATAAGTAATTTCAATTTTCCTTATTTGATGTTTTGAATGACATAAAAATAGAGAGAAACCTTCAATTCCTATAATTGCTGATGTATCAATATATAACGCGAAAAGATAATTACAATAAAAACAAAAATGGAAAAGATTATTCAGAGGAAACACAGATCTCTCCTATTGGATTTGTGTCAATAAACTGCCAAAAGTGCTATTTTTGTTATTAAAAATATTGTTTTTTAATTCCTTCTATTAGCTCACACTCTCTATTTATTTATTTATTTATCTTCGTGGGATATTCAATCGTTAAAAAAGGCATTTTAAAGCGCTCAATTGAGCTGAAATTTTATATACATGATTATTTTGAATGAAAATACAATAACTTTTAATTATAATTAATAAAATTTAATTGATTAAAACTAATTATTTAAAGAATTGCAAATACAGCCACGTTGGCATCATTTTTGGCGAATTAGCGATCCTTTTGGCAACTTGTGTCAAAACTTGAAAAGGTTTTTTACTCACGTTTTAAAGCATTCAGTTGAACTGAAATTTTATACACACGATTGTTTTGAATGACAATACAATACTTAAATGATAATGAAAAAATTAATTTCCACTTAATGTTGTGATTCTGTCATTTGTTTTAACATATTTATATTGATTGTAACTGTTTAATAAAAAGTAGCTAAAATAAAATTTTTCTTTGTTGATCTAAGTAGGAATTGACTTAAAAAATTTCTTTTTATATTACTTGTTTATTTTTCATAATCTCGTTCAGTTCTTAAAAATTAAATATTGTTCATAATTCAGAGGTTAATCATATTTGTAATGTCTTACCAACAGACACAAGTGAACAGTCACACGCAATGCAAGGAAAAGCCAATGCCAAATTTGAACAATTTTACTCTAGCCACATAAATCGCCAGAACTTTTGAGATCCAAACTGTCAAAACAAAAGCATCGTAAGTTGATAAAAAGAATTTTACAGAAAGAAAAAAACATTTCAAAGAGAGAAAACTGAAATGTGTTCCAACACTTAACAATGTAAAACTAAACTATGCAACTATTTACAATTTTTTTTTATTTATGTTCTAGCCTCTTGTTATTTTTTAAACAGGTAGCGAAAAAAGGATATATTTTTTCCTCCTGGAATAAAAAAATCTTTTATGTCAGGTTAAAAGAAATGTTTGTTTTAAAATTCCAGCTTTGTTTCATTTTTATATACTGGCAAAATAAAGAACTAAATATTCCTGTGCATGAAACTTAATTTATTTTACACCAAACATTTTTTTTAATGTCGATATATTTTTATACACACACACTGTAGTAAATTACTAGCTGCATGGCCCGGCGTTTTTTTTTTTTTTTTTTTTTTTTTTTTGCACGGGCTTTCTATACATTTTTCAATTTTCCTTTTCCTTCACAAAATCAGCACTTCTAATACTATTCTTCAAAATGACTTCCACCCCCTCCGCTTAGTCCGGCATTTCTCGTGCTTTACCGAGTGTATAACTTAAAATTCTCTGTTTCGAAATGTTTTTGCTTCTTTTCTTTGTCAGACAGGTTTATTCCCCCCCCCCGGTGTTGCACAAACATTTTCAAATGCATAACATATTGTCAAGGAAATTCCCTTTCCCCTCACGGCCGGGGTAGCCGAGTGGTATAGGTATCGGATCGTGGCTAGCCTTGTCACGAGTTCGAGCCCAGTACCACAAAAGACCCACCTTGTAGGGCAGCGACGCTCGTTAAATTTGTCGAGAGCTGAAACGTCCTCCGTTGGTGTGGTGTTGGAGTTAGGAGAGGGGGTGCCAGCTCAGGTGTCGTCCACGTCACTTAACCATGGTTCAAAATTACATGGTCCGTCGCCAAAAGCCCTCGTGTAGCTGAACAGTGCGACGTTAATATTCAACCAGTCAATCAATTGAACTCTCCAAAGGAAGCATAAAAAAATGGCGAAGTAAGTTCTTGTTTCTCCCACCCCTCTCTCCCCTTCCATCTACATCACGAGAGAACTTTCGGCTCGACGACTATTTAGAGTACACCCATGCCGCAAAGGCACTATACATTTGCAAACATCCATGTCTTCTCCGGGATTCGAGCCTAGGCCCTACAACACAGCAGTCAGCGTCGCTAACCACTATACCGGATGGGCGACTTTAGTTGTAATTCTAGTATGATGTTATATAATATATATTTTCTTATATAATAATAAGTCTTAAGTCTCCTTTTCAGAAATGACCTTATTACCTCTCAAAAAAATGGTCATGCTTCAACCAACAAGTTTTTTAATGTAACTTTTCGTTTGGTAAAATGATGTATTTTATTATTTTCGAAAAAAACTTTTTTATATTTTTCATTATTCCTGAAAAAAGTCTTTACATTACGTGTATTTGTATTTATTTTACACAGATAATATATAATCCAAATTATGCCCGCCAACGTCCTCTCGGATATAAGGTGTCTTGCAGTCCAACATAAAGCAGATGTCGCTCTAGCAGGGAGGGGAATTCCATAGTTGTCTTGCGAGAGAACATGAAGTAGAGCGGGGCAATGGAATCGATGCTCTCCAGTCATTTGCCCGGATTTACAGAGACGCTAGAGCGGGGAAATCCAAATGGGCTTAAACAGATGGGGTTGCAGGTAATCATGTCCGGTGATGACTCTCAAACATGCCCCCTAGGTAGGGCCTAGGTAGGCCCTCCACCCTAGGTAGGGCAGAAAGCTGAGCACGTCTTTGGCCATCGAGCAGATGAGACCAAGATTTGCCAACAGCCAAGTCTGTTAGAGTGGAAATTCTCTTCTGTCGAAATTTGTCCCTGAGAAGTCACTTGGCGTTTCGAAGAGGCATCGGAAGGCAAGGTGGATGCAGCGTCGAAACCTCTTAGGCCAACTTGACGGCTTATTCATTTTCATGAATGCCGCAATGAAATGGGATCCATTGGAGAACAATCTCTCTTCCGGTACAAAGAAATGAGTTGATAAGCTGTTTGCACTTGAACTCAAGCTTTGATGGGAATAGATTGTTGCCAAATACGGTCTTAATTGCGGCTTGAGAACCTATGAGTATTACACTATTTTGGCCAGGAGTAGCACTAATGGATCTAAAAGCCAGAAATATTGCATAAATCTCACCAGCCAAATTGTCTGACCTGGCACTAAGAGGTTCTTTTAAATTAAAAGAGTTGGAGAAAGCACCAGCTCCAGCCCTACCAATGGAAGCTGTGGCAGAACCATCAGTAAATACAAGTAACTAATCTTGATCTGGATATCTTTCATGAACAGTAGGCACAGCTGCAGACCTTAATTCAGCTAGGAGGGAATTATACTTGTGAACAGGCAGGACCAAATCCAGATTAGCATAAGCATATCTCAAATGACCCGGGAAAGTAGTCGGTTTAAAGATGGGAAGTCTATTATCGGAAACACCAAAAACATTTGTATATAAGTCTCTGGAACTCCAACAAGAAAGTATGTTGAGTTATAAGTCTTGTTTGGAAAGGTATGTATTCAAGCCATAAATGCTCCTTTCTCATTAAAAGTTCATCAAGAGAAAGAGCAGAGTATTGATGTCTTTCAGATGGACCAGAATTTTTAGTCAGAGGGCATAGTAGCGATAGGGGTCGAGGTGGCTGTACCAGTGATAGATCTAAGTGCTTTATTTAGAACAATGTCCAACTTTGATAATGCATTGTCCGAAGCAGTAACAAGAAACTCAGAGCCGTAATCAATAACTGGTCTAATGTAAGATGTAAAAGTGGAAGTCAAAATACTTTGGGATGATCCCCACTTAACACCGGCAATTCCTTTTAACAGAGATAGCCTACTTGTAGCATTCTCGGCCACTTTATCAATGTGTTTAGTCCAAGTTAGTCTAAAAATCTATGAAAATCCCGTGATAAGTAGCACAGTCGATCCTGAATAAAGCATTGTTATTGTAAACCCAGTTTATGTTGTGCTTTTTTGTACTTAAGGTGAAAAGTTCAAAATTTGTCTTATCATGGTTTACCTTAAAGTAATTTTCCAAGGACCAGTTTGCCAAGATCACCAGTGCCGAGTTCAGGGTACTTTCCAATTTAGGTATATCAGAACTGTTTGACCAGTCACCAAATTCATCAGCATATAGTAAGGAATTAATCTCAGGCACTGCATTATCGATGAAACTCAAAAGATCATGAATCATAATATTAAAAAGAACTGGGCTCAAGACGGATCCCTGTGCCTTGTCAAGTTTGGCCATACCCTGAACGAGAATCATATCTGATATTTAAGAAGCGCTGAGAGAGGAAATCACTGATCCATTTAAAGAGATGGCCGGAAACATTCATGTGCAAAAGCTTTTGGAGCAACACCTTTCTCCAGACCTTGTCAAATGCCGATTTAGAATCAACAAAAACAGCTAGCGTGCTTTGCTTCTTTTGAAAGCCGTCTTTAATGTGTTGAGTCAAGCGAACAATTTGTTCGGTCGTATTGTAACTCCGTCTGAAGCCTGCCTGTTTCTCAGAAATATGACCACTACTGTCCAGGTAATATTGTAGTCGATCAGCAACCAGTATTTCAGATAATTTACTTAGAATACAGGTTAAAGAAATAGGTCTAAAACTTTAGATGTCTGTCAGATCCTTTTTAGGTTTTAAGATCAGCTTTTTTCCAATAACTCGGAAAAGAACCACCCCAAGTTTTGTTTATAAAAAGTAAAATAGTTTGCTTAGCCTTGGAGCCGAGTTCCAAAATAAACTCTGGAAGAATACCGTCAGGACCAGCACTTTAACCTCTAGATAATTTTTGAAGGGCTCTCTGGAATTCCTCATCAGAGAAAGGAGCAGAGAAAAGTCTGTCCCATTTCTGGTTCACACGAGGAGAATTTATTTCTCTCTTTCTAATCTGCCTTCTCGGTCGAAAGTTGCTATCCTTACGGTAAAATTTCAAGAAGATCTTTGCTTTTTTCTGGTCAGAAATTTTCCACCAACCTTCATTGGTTATTTGCAAGACTGCGTTCGTTTGCCGCTCAAAGCAGAAATAAATCCGGAAGCTTTTGGACTGTCCTTTGGGTAATAAAAATTCTCTAAAAATTTGTTAAAAGAAGCACGATTTGCATTTAAAATTTCCTTCTTTAAAATATAGCTTGTAAGTAAAATATATATCCTTACTAATATTATAAACGCCAAAGTTTGTATGTGTGTATGTATGTTTGTTACTCTTTCATGTAAAAACAACTGAATGGATTTTAGTTAAACTTTACGATAATATGACTTATACATCAGAATAACACATAGGCTATAATTTATAAAGATATCGTGTAAGGTGTTCAAAATATAACGATAATTGTCAAGTCAGTAGGAAAAAATTCTGCCATCTGCAAAAATGCCCGCGACAGCATATAACTATCGTTTATGTCTAAGCCATTTTTGCGAAATTAGTGAACCATAAATACAATAAAAATTGATAATTGCACGCTCTAACGCACGTTTGGTAGGTAGTAACAAATTGGTTCTTATATCAAAATAAATACTTTTATCGCTTCTGGTATTTAAAGTAGATAAACTTTGTCTTTCACACTACATCATTTGGACAAATTTGCATAATTTGTTTGTGGTTGGTAGTTAATTTTAAAGTTGTAATTTTAATTGAATAGGCAGGTATTGCATTTTTAAGTATAAAAATAATAATAATTACCGTACTGTATTTTTTGGAAGTGTAAAAAAAGTACCTACTGAGAATTATGCCGCGAAGGCTTAAGTGTAATCTTTCCCAAAGCTCTAATAAAGCTCGAGCTATGAAAGTAGCTAGACTTAATGAAACGTTTCTATAAGCCAATCTGTGAAGGCTTGAACAGGTGGAGCGTGAAGCAGCTCACAGAGTTGCCGAGACACCAGAGCAGTCCTAAGCTCGGCGTCAGTAGAACTCTCACAATCTGGCATCTCAACGAGCAGATGAAACACCAGAACAGTCTCATGATCGGCATCTTCAGCAGGCGACTTACATGGCGTCTCAAAGCGATACAGTAACTGTTGAAGCAGCAGAATTTCTCAGATGCGTTGTTGCTGAAAGGACACAACAGCGATGTCTAATTTTCACAAGAAACACGTGAGGATTATTCGATAAAGCTGCATTCGAGTATGACGAGGCTTTTGATTACGAAAGCCCCAAGCTTATAAAAATAGAAGCCATGAATATAAAAAATGCAGATTTTGCGGTGCTCTTAAATGGAAAGAGGAATCTGCAGGCATGTGTTGTTCGGGAGGGGGGCAGCCCTTCCTTCAATAGACGAGCCAGTTGAACCTCTTCAAGAACTTTTCTCTGATGAAACAGATCAGTCCCGCCGTTTTCTAAAAAAACATAAGGAAATACAATGCGTGGTTCCATATGACATCTTTTGGGGCGGATAACTTTGTTTCGATGCAAGGGTTTTGCCCGACTTTCACAATCCAAGGGCAAATATACTATTCAATTGGCTCTTTACTTCCTGCTACCAATATGCAACCAAAATTTTTGCAAGTTTATTTCATGGGTGATAAGGAAACACAAGTTAATAAGCGTTATGAGTACGTACATGGTGTGGAAAGAAACACGGTTCAAAAAACACAAGTTTTACACGATCACAACATTTTAGTGCACGAATTTAAAATGGCTAAATATAGAGTGACTAGCAATAATTACAAGGTTGTGATACACCTAGATCGTGTACCACGTGGTGATTCAATACCCCGAACACAAATGAAATCGCTGCCGTAGTAGTTAGTAGTGAACAAACTGCGTCTCGGGACAACGTTATCAAGGCGCACGATGGCCGGCTTACTAGAGTTCTGGACACTCATAGATTTAATGATACTCTGGAATATCCGATAATTTTTTGTAAAGGACAAGAGGGATACAGTTTGATATTCCTCTGATAAACCCAGTTACATAACAACCCATACTAAACAAAAAAGTGTCATACAAAGACTTTTATGCGTATCATATGATGGTACGTCGCAACAATTTTAATTTATTGCTTCGATGTAAAGAGTGTTTTTTTTTCCAGGTATAGAAGTTTAATTTGGCATTACTTTCCAAGATGGCGACCGATTTAACAGCTGTTAAGTGATTTATTCTCAGTTTGGTTTGGCAATTCATCATGAATAGACTCACGCCTGAACAACACTTTCAAATTGTGCAATTTTATTTCGAAAATAATGGTTTTGTGCGGAATACGTATTCCCGATTTTTATAAGCGAATTTTGTTTAGCGATGAAGCGCACTTCTGGTTGAATGGCTACGTCAGCAAACAAAACTGCCGCATTTGGAGTGAAGCTAATCCACAAGTGTATGTCGAAACACCGTTACATCCAGAAAAACTGACTGTTTGGTGCGCTTTATGGGCTGGTGGAATCATTGGTCTGTACTTCTTCAAAAACGATGAAGGCCAGATTGGACTACATCCGAGCCAGCCGTGGCAGTCATATGCCAGGAATATTATTTAAAATGTAATGCCACAAGATTATCTTTCGAACAAAAAAAATTCATGTCAATCGAATAATACATCGTTGTTTTATTGCAATTTAAAGTTCTATACCTCTTAAAAAAACACCCTATAGATTTCTCCTTCAGTTTTTGGTGGAAATGTACGTCAATGTGGTGAGTGAGTGCTTAAGGTTTATTGCCTTGAGCCTAACGAAACTGCGAGCAGAAAACTATATTCATTTACAAGACGCGATAAGGAATTATGCGGATTTAGATCGAAATAACAAGAAAGTTACGGCTATAAATAGAAAAAATAGCTTTTTATCAGCTATTAAATCTACAGACTTAAAATGTAACAAACATGTTTTTTTGCTCAGCTGAGAGATGTAAAAAGCTTTCTTTGTTTAATTTGCAATTCTTTTTAAAATTAACCCATTAAAAACTTCTTTATCATTCAATCTGCATTGTTTAATTTTTCAATTCACGAGTGGGAAGAACGGGTATACCAGCTAGTATTCTGAAATTAAAACTATTCATACATCAACATACCATCGGTATAAAATTTTTAAAAAAAAGGCTTCATTTTTCAGTGAGCGAAATATTTTTAGTTATTTGAAAATAAACGTCATACAAATTTTTGTAATAATCATGAAAAGTATTGTCAATAATAACAATTAAAATAAACACTAATATTCAATATATTTGATGCCCCTTTGAAAACAACAAATTTAAAAAGTTTTATTTTCACAAACTCATCACTTTTTTACACTAATGTTTGTAAAAAATGCAACACCATGAAGAAATCATCAGAATTCAATGAACTTTGCAGCAAATATCAATTATAGGATGTTGCACAAAATAGTAAAGTTTCAGAGCCACCGCGTATGCGTGCGCAGCGTCCTATTAACTGATACTGAAAGCGTATAAATAGAGGGCTGTAGCGGGACGTTGAAAATAGTTAATGATTATTTGTTAATGGCGAACGTTTAGTGAGACCCAAGTATGCCTCCACGACGAAATAAGGAGAAATTCCAACAACGTATTGAGTTTGAACGGGAAGGATTATCTGCATTCGAGAAGGAGGGTTTTTCTATCGTACAATAGGAGCTCGTGTGCAGCGGAACAATTCCACAGTGAAGTGAATTTGGAAGCAGTGGACCGACGAGCACCGAACAACTCAAGCAACTGGCAGTGGTCGACTGAATGCTACGTCAGCGAACGACGATCGACACTTGCTCCGCATGGCAGTGAATGACAATACAACTTCCTCCAGGCAGTTGGCAGCACGTTGGTCTACTGCTACAGGTGTACTTATGCCGGCTTCGTCAATTCGTCCACGTCTGCTGCACCGTAGATTGCGTGCAAGGGTGCCTTTATATAAGAGTCCCCTCACGGCAAATCATCGACGTCTGTGTCTGCAATGAGCTCATGAGCACAGAACCTTGCAAGCTGATTGACACCAAGTTGTCTTTTCAGATGAATCACGCTTCAATTTGTGGGACATGATGACTGCATTTGTGTTACACGCTATGCCGGTGAACGCGGCCTTCCAGAGTGCGTTATCGAACGACATAGTGGCCTAACACCCGTAATTATGGTTTGGGGTGCGATTTCGTATCATGGACGGTCCAATTTGCTATGAATTGAGTGTAATCTCAATAGCAACAGGTTCGTCCGTGATGTGCTACAGACCGAAGTCGTTTCCTTCCATCAAGGCATCCCCGGAGCTATCTTTCAGCAATAATGCACGCCCACATGTTTCAAAGACAGTTCGAGACTTCTGTTCAGCCCAACACATGCAACTTCTTTCTTGGCCTGCTTATTTGCCGGATATGTCGCCTATTGAACACGTGTGGGATTTGGTTGGTTGGCGTCTCGCTCGTGATCCGCGTCCAGCAGCTTCAAAAGACGAACTTTTGCTGCGAATACAAGCCAAATGGAATTCTCTTCCACAAGCAGACATTCAAAATATGTTTGACTCCATGCCGCGTCGTATAGCAGCACTTATTGTAGCGCGTGGTGGCTACACCACATACTGATTTCGGACACTTAATATTTTTTTTTTTCTTTGAAAATTTCGTCATTTATTTGTACTAAAAAAGTACAGTATTTAATTTCGTCCTGCCGCTACAAAAGACGTGGGCGCTTGCTGTGCATATTAGCAATATGGAATTCTCTTCCACAAGTAGACATTCCAATCTGTTTGACTCCATGTCACGTCATATTGCAGCGCGTGGTGGCTACACCAAATACTGATTTCTGACACTTAATATTATTTTTTTACTTTTAAAATTCCGTCATTTATTTGTATTAATACAAGTCGTTTTGTGCATCTAATTTCATTTAATTCTGATGATCTCTTCATGTTGTTGCATTTTTTACAAACAGCAGTTTATTTACTTCTTGAATATGGTACGCTTATGTGTATTCTTTTTGAAAGCAACCAAATAAATTCGAATAAGTATTTGTTCATGCTTTAACTGAAATGATAAATGGCGTGAATCAGCATCTTATAACGTAAAAAACTGAATTGTTATATTGGTTAACTTTGAGCCAAAAGTTTTATTCGAAGCAAAATTATTCCATTTTAATGTTTCCTGAAATGTATATTATATATTTTAGAGCTAAGTATTTCAGTCTGTAGCAAATAATTTATTTAAGAAGTGTTAAATGCATTTTTATCCTTTTGCAAAAGTTCAAACAAAAAAAGTTTTTAAATATAATAATGAAATAAGAAATCAGAACACGTCTAGCTTAGAAATGAAAAATACGTTGCAAAATCACGTATCCTTATAATGGAATCTCACGCAGTATGCAGACAATTACATTTAATTTTTAAAGCGTCTGGTGAAATAAGCGCGTATAGGAAGATATAATTACTGCAATATTGATAAACCTAAATAAAGGCAACGCTAAATCTTAATTTAATTTCATGCCGATCTGTTAAATTAAGATTTCAAACTTCGACACTATCTGGAGAATCACCCAGATGAATCTGATATTTAGAGGCAAAGTGGAGCCAGCACCGTCTGGTGGCCGTCTTCGAAAGATGCATCAAGTAATCCCACAGCACGTGACGCTTTAATTAATAGAGAATGAAATCATTACTCGAACACATGATTGAATTTGCACAGACAATCAGAATTGGAGTTTCAAAAGTTAGAGAAGGCATTCATGAAATTAACTGGGTCAGCTTTCGAGTATTAAAGTGAAGTGAATTAAATTATAGTTTAGGATATATGATTCGGTCTGTTATGTTAAGTTGAAAGTCGGGATATGGTATATCTGATGATTTCTGAAGGTCAATTATCTTGTGAATCACAAACAGAGTAAGAGATATTTTGAAACGAATAAATTCTTTGCTTTTATTTGCGAATTTATTATTTGTTGACGTAATCAGCTTTCTATTTTTTCAAATACAATACCTCGACATAATCGAACCCGAAGTTACGCGATTTTCAAATCCCTGCGATTCATCTCTTGGTTGAGGGAAAGGGGATGATAAAATTGGAGAAATTGATAATGTGATTGTGAAGAAATTGTCAATCTTGCCAGGGTAATGAATTTATAAATGAATAGTGATAACCTTCAAGAACTGTAGAATTCACACAATCAGGAACTGAGAATTGATGAGCTCATAAAAATGCATGAGCAAGATATTGAAGAGTTTGAGTCTTCAGATCCAGTTCAATCAGGAGATCGAATAACGGTTGAGAATCTGACAGAAGGCCTCAACTTAAACTAATTGAACAAGGGTTATATAAATTTTTTAAAAATATAGACTCCAAGGATGAGCGTATGCTTACAACTAAACAAGGGGGGCTGAATTCCTAGCATTATACGATGAAATTTTGCAAGAAAAAAACATTTTCGAGCCGGCAGACTACTTTTTGTAAGATTTTATGAAACCTTCTACCTCAAAATAACTTCTGTTTGCATTTTTTGTGTTATACGATACTTTAATAATTAATTACCACTTAATGTTGTGATTCTGTCCTATGTATATACACTGCTGGCCACCGTAAATGCAACACCCTGAAAGAAGCATGCAAATAATATGAAATTTACAACATGCATTAGCGGAGGTGAGATATGCATATGATTAGAATTTCAGCGCAGACACACATCACGCGCGCCTGAGGCGCCACCTCAAAGCGCTATTTAAGGCTTGGAGATTTCGACGATTTCAAGTTCGGCAATTGTGTTTTTCTTGTGGTTTTTTTCAAAAAACGATCAGTTATGTCTCGTAGAAAACAGTGATCAGCCTTTGATCAAGTATCCGAATTCGACAGAGGAAGGATAGTGGCCTATACCGAAATTGTGGATTATCTTTCAGAGAAATCGGTAGTCGTGTTGGACGATACCAAACAACTGTAATGCGGATATGTGACCGTTGGATGCAGGAGGGTACGACGGACCGACGTGGCCGATCGCATCCTCCTCAGTGCACCACTTCACGTGAGGACAGGCAAATTGTGCGCATGGCAGGGATGGATCGCTCAATCACATCACGAACCGTAGCACAGCACATTGAGTCTGTAACACACCATTCAATGCCTGCGCGTACCATCGACGCCATTTACAGCAGAGTGGTCTGTTCGCAAGACGTCCATTGCTTGGTCTATCCTTGACGCAGAACCACAGACGTCTCTGCCGCCAATGGTGCGATGGAAGAAGGATGTAGGCGGCAGAATGGAATGAAGTTGTCTTTACTGACGAGTCACGCATCTGTCTGCAACACCACGATGGTCGGATTCGAGTCTGGAGACACCGTGGAGAGAAGATGCTAAACAGCTGCATTATGCACCGCCACACTGCTCCTGCACCGGGAATTATGGTATGGGCGGTATTGAATATCACTCTCGCACTCCTCTAGTACCCATTACCGGTACTTTAAGCAGTCAGCGCTACATCTCCGAGGTGTTGGAGCCAGTTGTCTTTCGTTACCTTCAGGGCTTGGCCACAGTAATATTTCAACAGGATAATGCGTGACCACACGTGGCACGCATTGTCCAAAGGTTCTTCGTCAATCACCAGATTGAATTGTTTCCCTGGTCGGCTCGCTCTCCGGATCTTTCGCCGATAGAAAACATGTGGTCCATGATTGCTCAACTATTGATCCAGATTACAACCCCAGCTGCTAAACCAGATCAACTTTGGCAACGTGTGGAAGCTGCTTGGTCTGCTGTACTCCAAGAACAAATCCAAAGTCTCCTTGAATCAATGACGAGGCGTGTGGCAGCGGTGATTTCCAACAATGGTGCCTATTCTGGTTACTGATTCTGGCAGGAACCACACTTCACAGAAGTCTATAAATTTAATCATGTGGTACTTGGTCAACATGTTATCTACAAAATAAGTTTTGTTGTGCTATCTCATGTCTTTCTTGGTGTTGCATTTACGGTGGTCATCAGTGTACATATTTATATTAATTGTAACTATTTAATAAAAAGCAGCTAAAATAAAAATTTTCTTTGTTGATCTAAGTAGAAATCGACTTAATTTTTCTTTATATTACTTGTTAAATTATTACTTTCTTTCACATCCGATGCCAAATAAAAAATAACTTATATATTTGCATATGCGAAAGAGTATTACGTGGATTCGACTTATGACCCACCTACGGCTTAAGTTCGGGGTATTGCTGAACTGAATTAATAATTACATTTGGTTTTTTGAATATTTTCCCTTAAAATAAACACAATAGTATTTCAAATAAAAACAATCTTGTGAGAAAGAGGTTTATAATATCAATAAAAAAATTTTAAAAGTTCCGAAAACTCATATTGCATATTAAAAAATATTTTGTTCTGTTTTATAGAAAGCCTTGTGAGATTAAACCATAGAAACGGTTAAGAATAGAACTAATACAATTTTTTATAATGTATGGATAAGATAAAGTAAGATACAGTGATAGAGAAAATGTATTTGGGGATAATTTCTTGGGAATGAAGAGGAAAACAATACCGTGAGAAAACTTAGAACATTTTAAAATTAAGTCCTCGTTAGTAAGGATTAAGGTATCCGACAACCCTAAAATCGTGAATTTTTTCAAAAATTGTCATTTTTTTATGAATTTATTTTATAGGGCATCTTATTAGATTTATAAAAATATCAAGCTTTTATTTTCCATGCACTAGAACAAAAACTACAAGTGTTTTAGTAAAAGCAGATGCCATAACTTTAAACAAGATGTCAAACTTTAAAATGAGTTTTACTCGAAATGTGTTTTTTTTTTCAGTAAATACTCAAACGGGGAAAACGATTGCTCAAAAAGTTTTGAAAATAATTATCTGAATATTTTTGTGTGTGTTCTGTATAACCGTAGAAGTGCTTTAATCTTCAGATTTCTTGTTTACTGTTTTATTACGAAATTTACAGTCCCTTATGTGAATGTAATCACTGCTTCTTTAAGCAATTTCATATAATCACAAAGAGAAAGTGCTCTAGTTTTTATAAAAATTAAAATATCTCTTATCATGAAGGTCAATTCAAAAATGAATGGAAAAATAGCACATCAAAATTGAAAAATTGAGAATCTGTTCATAAACTTTTTGTACAGAGTGGTCCTTGTTTAGTAATTTTTTGTAAATTATTAACATTTTTTCCCATTTTAGTAATAATAATTTCTTTTTCTCTCCTTGATTTTAACATTTTTTTCTTAAGTTGTACTAAATAAATTTAAATACCATAAAAAATCTCCATATCTGCATTTTTTTAAAAAAAAGTTTCGCAGGTAGTCAGAATGAATGAATGATTGAATATTAACGTCGCACTGTTCAGCTACACGAGGGCTTTTGGCGACGGACCACGTAATTTTGAACCATGGTCAAGTGACGTGGACGACACCTGAGCTGGCACCCCCCTCTCCTAACTACCCCACCACACCAACGGGAGGACGTTTCAGCTCTCGACAGATTTAACGTGCATCGCTGCCCTACACGGCGGGTCTTTAGTGGTACTGGGCTCGAACTCATGACAAAGCAAGCCACGTTCCGATACCTATACCACTCGGCTACCGCGGCCTCGCAGGTAGTCAGATAGATATATACCTTAAGCTTTTTTTAAGGAAGAGCTAACTTTGATAACCTAAATTCGTTAATATTTTAGAGTATTCACAGGAATTTTGGAGCCTTTTCGTGTATTTTAAACGTTGAGGTCAGTAAAATTGGTTACTTAAAATATATAAATGATAAATTTAGATTTTTCTCATTCTGATCGCAGAAGCCTTGGAAATGGATTAAACCAATGAACCAATTTGACATAGCATCATCTATCTTTTAATCCAAAGAATTTCAGATATATCGCGATACAAAGTGAAAAAAATCCTGTTTTCTTTGGATAAAATGAAAAGCAAATGATCTCTGGAATTGACATTTCTTTTTTTAATGTCAAAACCATACACTCACGTACTTGATGTTTTTCTCAATAAGTCAACAGTTTTTTATGATAAAACACAACTTTATTTGATAAAATTTCAACTCACTAAGATACTCAATCGCATTTTGAGGTTTGTTTTGTGATTCTTGCAAAATAAATTCTCTTTATAAAATGTAATCAAAAATCACGATTTTTATTTAACAATATGTCACATACTTTGCTAGTTTCAGCTGTCTGATTAAATTAGATAAAATTTTCCGTCCTTTGTAACGTTTTTGTGAAGATATATGAACTTGACTAGTTCTAAAATTAAAGCCTCCGGCAATAATTAACTATTACTTTCTGTTACAATTTTTGATACTTTTTTTTATTATGCTTAAACCAAAAAGAAATAAATGATTCTTTATCATTGTCGATTATATAAAAAAGCATGCCTATCTTCACACAAAAGAATTTACCATTTCTGCTGTCTTAAAAATTTTGAATTAGTTTGACTTCAAATTTGTTTTTTTTTAGTTATGTTTGTTTGATATTTATTTATTATATTTGAAAGAATGAAGTGATCTCTTTATTCTCAATAATAGTAGAGAAAACATTTTTGTACGATTTTTTATTACATTAAAAAAGATTCTTGATTAAATATCGAATACGTTCAAAAATAAATAATTGAGCTTATCAAAATATCTGTTAATTAAACTCATACATAGGCGCATCATGCAAAGGTTTTAATTTCCAAAAATTTAGAAATTAATTATCGAACCAAAGTACCAAGTTAAAGAAACTTTAAAGTTCCTGTATATATGCGTGTGTGTAAGGATAATTAAATTAGATTTAAAATTAAATTCCCTGTATAGCACTTAACTTTTATTTTTCATTACATCACTTCAAGTATTAAACTAATCACCCAATTATTTCTCCTAAACGTATGGCCTAACCACTAAACATATCTGATCCCAGATCATTATATTTAATAGCCTTATAAGTCAGCATTAACTTTCAAGTACACTCATAAAATCAGAGATACTTCTCACATCTAGGTTTAAGTGTTAAAACACTTAGATTTCACTTTGGTGTTCTTTTTTCTCTCTGTCTCTTAGCATCAGATGATGTCAAGAATTCATTGAATTAAGTTCCTTTTTAAAATGAAGTCCGATTCTGGCTCGAAACATGTCATATATGTATATATATATATGATACCATTAAAGTGTGAAATTCGTTATTTCATAGAATAACTAGGTATTTCATGAAATAACTAGACATGTCAGTTAAAGTACATCAAATTATTGAATTCTACGATTTAACTATGTATTTTATAAAATAACGATTACTTGATCGTTAAGGTATGAAATATGGCACTCAAAAGTTCTTTTAACTGGTTCTAACTGCTTTTAGTCAATTTTGAACCCAATTTAAAGTGTTATTACAGCAATCTAGCTCTAATAAGTAATGAAAAGTAAAATAAAAAGATATTTCATAAAATTTAAATTAATATTCTCTTACAATTTTGTTTGAAAAGTTTACACACAATGTTTTTATGAAGCAACAGTTTTTATTCCCAGCATGTATTTTTTTGATAATATTTAAATATAATTATTTCTGTAATGTACCTTTTTTTTATTTTCTGTTTAACTAATGTTAGCAATATGAGAATAATAAATGTATATCATCTGCTTTTCAGAAGAACGCCGGGAGAGTTCAATTCTTCCCCCTCCACATACACCAACAGATTTTTAATCTTTAGCATAAAGATTACGGCTCAGCCCTTTTTATCTCTTCTTTTTTTAAAAAAAATAACTTTTAATTCCTTCCTCCTTCTCCCCCATAAAAAAATATGTGCACGTCCTGCTTCAGTTTACTAGTTTTATTATTAAATTATCATGTCAATAAGATTCATAAATCTAAGCTGCTAAATATTTTGTGCGGGTTTGCTTTTTTAATCTGTGCTTTAAGAGACGTTTGCAGCTCTGCAGACTTCTCCCTCTTCGTATCATTAAAAATTAAATATTTTACTTACAAAATATTTTTTTCTTTTTTTTTACATATGTATCGAAAAATTTCTTTGTGTTTACTTATATATTTAAACATTAGACAGGCTTAAGACAATTACTCGTATAGTACATTGTTTCTCGTCAACAAAGTTTTTAGAAAATCAGTGAAAATATTTTGATTATTCCTAAAGCAGACAGAATCCATTTTATTGGTAAAAATACCGCCTTGAGAAAGGGTTCCCTCTGTAAAGCCCCCCAACAGAAACACATTCTTTATTTCATGACCTGCTTCAAGGGCTAATAAAAAGAGAGTTGAAATGATTCCTCAGAAAATATTCTTTTTCGAAGAGAGATAGTTGACGCAATTTCAAATCAGCAAACACACACATACAATTTCTTCAATTGTTCTTCATGAAAATGAAATATGTAATATTTTTTAAAAAAAGGCTTAAAGAGAGAGAGAAATCCTACACTGAAATTAAACTTAAAATATAGAAAAAGGACAATTTTTTTTAAGGAGTTAAGTAAATAGTATAATTATCAATAGAGCAATACTGCAGTGAATTTAAGGATAAAAATCTATTTTTGTATCTTTCTCTTATTTATTTTTTGTATTTTGTATCTTTTGTATCTACTTTAACAATACCCGTACCTTCAAGAGTGGAGTCATATAATTTATTTTTCCAGTCGCTTGAAAAAGCATTCAAAACAAAAGAGATTCCCGAACAATTTAAAGGCGAAATTCATTTAAATATTCTAGGTGAAAGAGTTAATAATTTACTAGTTCATGCTTCCGAAGAAGAATTTAATAATTATAATAAGCTTAAAGGTGTAGTATTAAAAGAATTTCCTCCCACACCGCAAGAATGCTATAATATATTTCAGAAAGCGCAAAAAATAAGTTCAGAGAGTTATGTACAATTTGCATCAAGATTATGCGCGACATTTAAGTATTAGTGTCAGCTGCGCATTGTGAATGATTTTAAATCATTGTGTGAGTTAACTGTATCGGACAAAATAATGAGCACGCTCGATAGAGAATTAATGTCTCATTTGAGCATAAAACAGGGAGAGAAATATTTTAAACCACATAAATTAGGGCGTGAGTGCAATATATATTTGTCATCGAAAGGCAAAAATAAAAATGAGATATTTTCTAAGCCCTTTTGTGAAAATGCAAGCGTTTTAGTTATAATAAACAAAACAAATTTAATGCAAAAATACCGTGAGATGCATCGAATGTATTTTTATCTGAGTTAAAAAATGATAAATGTGCATTGTGTAAAAATAATGAAGTTCATGCTCTACAATTTTGTCCACAATTTAAAATATTTTCGGTAAACGAAAAAGTAGAATTTGTTAAAAATAATAGACTTTGTTTTAAATGTTTTTCACCTCAATGTAGTGTTAGAAGATGTCGATCAAAAAACTGTTTCTGTTCTAAGCCGCATAATAAATTATTACATTATCCTAGAGAAATGAAAAATAATTCTTTCTCCTTCCTGAAGACGACGTCAGAGGTTAACCGGAATGAGTCACATGCCGTCTTGAGTGTAAGTGCTGAATCTTTCGTTCCGAAAGTAGACAAAACACAAATCGTGGCAACGGCATGTTTTAAAAACAAATGCTTTTTGAGTACTGCTTTAATTCTTATAAAAGATAAATATAAAGAATTGCAGACATTTAGGGGCTTGTTAGACTCGGGAAGTGAAACATGTCTAATTTCAAACGAGTGCGCGAATAAATTACAACTTAAGACCGAAAGAATAAATACCTTAATCTCGTGTTTAAATGATGCCTCTATGGTTGTCAATGGGTGTGTTTAAGTAGCGATTTCTAATCAAAATAAATCTTTCGAAAGAGCGTTGGATATGCTCATAGTTAAAAATATCACTGATTTTATTCCGCAGAAAGCGTTAAAGATAAATTCTGATTTTTCTAATTTTGTGGAATTAGCGGATTCTAATTTTAATATTCCCGGCAAAATTGATTTATTATTAGGTGCAAATATATTTTATGAGTTATTAAAACCGAAAAGAATTAAAATAAAAAATTCGTAATTACTGTTAGTAAACAGCGTATTTGGTTATATAATAACGGGTAATTTAGATTCAATAAATGAAACTAAGGTTGACTGTGGTTTGATTCATGATGAGGACTTAAATAAAACTTTAGAAAAATTTTGGAAAGTAGAGGAGGTAGAGGAACCAATAGTTAAAAATAAAGAAAAGCTAATTTGTGAGGAACATTACGTGAATACTCATTTTAGAACTAAAGGAGGTAAATATGTAGTATCTATGCCCTAAAAGAGGAGCCCTCATGTTTGTGTAATTCAAAAGACATAGCCCTCAAACGACTTGGATCACTGTGGAATCGCTTAGCTAGAGATGAAAATTACTTAAATTTATATCGTGAATTTTTAAGAGATTATGAAAGACTGGGTCACATGAAGGAAATGACTAACGAAACTGAACCCGAAATAACATATTACGCTACCCATCATGGAATTTATCGTCCAGAAAAGTCCACAACAAAACTTAGCGTTGTATTTAATTGCTCTTCGTTAACTGATAATGGAATATCTTTAAATGACATTCAATATCATGGAGGAGTGATGATACAAGAGAACTTATATGTGCAAATGCTCAGGTTCAGAACTTACACGTATGCATTTACAGCAGACATTAAAATGATGTATCGAACTATATTAATTAACTCTAAACAGCGTAATCTTCAGAGGATCGTTTGGTGTGAAAGTAAAAATGAATGACACAAAATTTACGAACTTTCAACTGTTACATATGGCACTGTAAGTGCTCCCTACTTAGCACAGAGAACTTTAACCCAATTGTCGATGGACGAAGAGACCAACTTCCCTATAGCAGCATCCGTTTTACGGAACAACTTATATATGGACGATGTCCTTTGTGGTGCTGCAACGTTAGAGGAGGCAATTGTTCTCAGACAACAATTAAAAGGAATTTTGACAAGTGTTGGAATGGAGTTGCATAAACTTTGCGTCAATCACGAGAAATTGTCACCAGATCCCAAACAGAATTACAATTTTGCAACTTTAACAGAGACTAAAACGTTAGGAGTGTCATGTAAGCGGATCCTAGATTGCTTTTTGATTAAAGAGAAAATCTGTTTGGACAGCTCTTATACCTACTAAAAGAGACGTCTTATCTACTATTGCCAAGATCTTTGATCCTGATGGACTGATTGATCCTGTTTTCCTCCAGCGTTTGTGGAGAAGTAAATTGGAATGGAATGACCTTCTGCCAGCTGAAGAATATCGAGAATGACATCAAAATTCCTGGTATCCTTAGAGAATATCAACAATATAGAGATACCAAGACGTATTCTTGTCGCTTTTCTAGAAGCTATTGAGATCCATGGCTTTACCGATACCTCAGAGCGGTGCTACGGTGCAGCAGTCTACTGCAAATCTAAAAATTTAAAGGGTGAAACTTTAGTTCGGTTAATCACAAGCAAATCGAGAGTAGCGCCTATTAAAAGCCTGACAATTCCCAGACCTGAATTATGTGCTGCAGTGCTATTGGCAAAACTTGTGAAAAGAGTTGTAGCTGCTTTACAACTAGAAATTGCTGAATTATATTTTGGTCGGATTCAGTGGCGCGCACAAGGGGGGAGGGGTCGTCCGGACCCCCCCCCAAAGCCATCGATTTTTTTTCCGATTGATTATAATTCTAAGTATATAGTACGTAAAATGTAAAAAGTATTTGTTATTAATGATTAATTTTATTAATTAATGCTAATTATTTATTCAATAAGGTCCTGTGTCGTTCCTCCGGCCCTTCATTTCAAACATATGAGGGAGGGTAGGTGGGAAATGTAAACGATTTATATATCTTTTTTTATTTTGAATATTTTGTGAGGGTCGGAGACGTGGTGTCTGTTGATAAGGTCCTGTGTCGTTCCTCCGGCTCTTCACTTCGAACGTATGAGGCAGGGTAAATGGAAATTACAACCGATATATATATACTTTTTTTAAATTTCGAATTTCTTGTGAGGGCCGGAGACGTGGTGTCTGTTGAGAAGGTCCTGTGTCGTTCCTCCGGCTCTTCGCTTCGAACGTATGGAGAGGGATGGTGAGAATAATAACCCATATATATATATAGTTTTTAATTTCGAATTTTTTGTGAGGGTCGGAGACTTGGTGTCTGTTGATGAGGTCCTGTGTCGTTCCTCCGGCCCTTCGATTCGAACGTATGAGGGATGGGAAGGTTGGCATTGTAACCGATATATATACTTTCTTTTATTTTCGAATTTTTTGTGAGGGCCTTAGACGTGGTGTCTGTTCATGAGGTCCTGTGTCGTTCCTCCGGCGCTTCACTTCAAACGTATGAGGGATGGGTAGGTGGGAATTATAACCGATGTATGTAATTTTTTATTTTCGAAATTTTTGTGAGGGCTGGAGACGTGGTGTCTGTTGATTAGGTCCTGTGTCGTTCCTCCGGAACTTCACTTCAAATGTATGAGGGATGGTTAGATGGGCTTTATAACCGATATATATATACTTTCTTTTATTTTCGAATTTTTTGGGAGTTTCGGAGACGTGGTGTCTGTTGATGAGGTCCTGTGTCGTTCCTCCGGCTCTTCACTTCGAACGTATGAGGCAGGGTAGATGGAAATTACAACCGATATATATATACTTTTTTTAAATTTCGAATTTCTTGTGAGGGCCGGAGACGTGGTGTCTGTTGAGAAGGTCCTGTGTTGTTCCTCTGGCCCTTCACTTCGAACGTATGTGGGATGGCAGGTGGGCATTATAACCTATATATATATACTTTTTTATTTTCGAAATTTTTGTGAGGGCCGGAGACGTGGTGTCTGTTGATTAGGTCCTGTGTCGTTCCTCTCGGCCTTCACGTCGAATGTATGAGGAAGGGTAGGAGGGCATTATAACCGATATATATACTTTTTTTATTTCGAATTTTTTGTGAGGGCCGGAGACGTGGTGTCTGTTGATGAGGTCTTGTGTCGTTCCTCCGGCCCTTCACTTCGAGCGTTTGAGGAAGGGTAGGTGGGCATTATAGCCGATATATATACTTTTTTTTTCTTTTCGAATTTTTTGTGAAGGCCGGAGTCGTGATGTCTGTTGATAAGGTCCTGTGTCGTTCCTCTGGCCCTTCACTTTGAACATATGTGAGAGGGAAGGTGGGCATTATAACCTATATATATATATATATATATATATATATATATATATATATATATATATATATATATATTTATACTTTTTTTTTTTTCGAAATTTTTGTGAGGGTCAGAGACGTGGTGTCTGTTGATGAGGTCCTGTGTCGTTCCTCCGGCCCTTCAATTCGAACGTATGAGGGATGTGAAGGTTGGCATTGTAACCGATATGTATACTTTCTTTTATTTTCGAATTTTTTGTGAGGACCGGAGACGTAGTGACTGTTGATGAGGTCCTCTGTTGTTACTCCGGCCCTTCACTTCGAACGTATGAGGGATGGGTAGCTGGGCATTATAAACGATGTATGTAATTTTTTTATTTTCGAAATTTTTGTGAGGGCCGGAGACGTGGTGTCTGTTGATGAGGTCTTTTTTCCTCCGGCCCTTCATTTTGAGGGAGGGTAGTTGGAAATTATATCCGATAATATTTTTTTAAATTACGTATTTCTTGTGAGGGCCGGAGACGTGGTGTCTGTTGATGAGGTCTTGTGCCGTTCCTCCGGCCGTTCACGTCGAACGTATGAGTGAGGGTAGGTGGGAAATATAACCGATATATATACTTTTTTTAATTTCGTATTTTTGTGAGGCCCGGAGACGTGGTGTCTGTTGACGAGGTCCTGTGTGGTTCCTCTGGCCCTTCACTTCGAACGTATGAGGGAGGGTAGGTGTGCATTATACCCGGTATATATACTTTTTTTTAATTTCGAAATTTTTGTGAGGGTCGGAGACGTGGTGTCTGTTGATGAGGTCCTGTGTTGTTCCTCCGGCCCTTCGCTTCGAACGTATGAAGATGGTAGGTGAGAATAATAACCGATATATATATACTTTTTTTTTTTATTTCGAATTTTTGTGAGGGTCGGAGAGGTGGTGTCTGTTGATGAGGTCCTGTTTCGTTCCTCCGGCCCTTCACTTCAAACGTATGAGGGAGGGTAGGTGGGAAATGTAAACGATTTTTTTTTATTTTGAATATTTTTTAGGGTCGGAGACGTGGTGTCTGTTTATAAGGTCCTATGTCATTCCTCTCACCCTTCACTTCGAACCTATGCGGGAGGGTAGGGGGCATTATAACCGATATATATACTTTTTTTTATTTCGAATTTTTTGTGAGGGTCGGTGACGTGGTGTCTGTTGATGAGGTCCTGTGTGGTTCCTCTGGCCCTTCACTTGAACGTATGAGGGAGGGTAGGTGGGCATTATAACCGGTATATATACTTTTTTAATTTCGAATTTTTTGTGAGGGCCGGAGACGTGGTGTCTGTTGATGAGGTCCTGTGTTGTTCCTCCGGCCCTTTACTTCGAACGTATGAGGGAGGGTAGGTGGGCATTATAGCCCATATATATACTTTTTTTATTTTCGAATTTTTTGTGAAGACCGGAGAAGTGATGTCTGTTGATAACGTCCTGTGTCGTTCCTCTGGCCCTTCAGTTTGAACATATGTGAGAGGGAAGGTGGCATTAAAACCGATATATATACTTTTTTTATTTCGAATTTTTTTGAGGTTTGGAGACGTGGTGTCTGTTGATGAGGTCCTGTGTCGTTACTCCTGCCCTTCACTTCAAACGTATGAGGGAGTGTAGGTGGGAAATGTAAACGATTTATATCTCTTTTTTTTTTTGAATATTTTGTGAGGGTCGGAGACGTGGTGTCTGTTGATAAGGTCCTGTGTCGTTCCTCTCACCCTTCACTTTGAACGTATGTGGGAGGGTAGTTGGAAATTATAACCGATATATATACATACTTTTTAAATTACGTATTTCTTGTGAGGGCCGGAGACGTGGTGTCTGTTGATGAGGTCCTGTGCCGTTCCTCCGGCCCTTCACTTCGAACGTATGAGGGAGGGTAGGTGGGCATTATAACCGGTATATATACTTTTTTTTATTTCGAAATTTTTTGTGACGGCCGGAGACGTGGTGTCTGTTGATGAGGTCCTGTGTTGTTCCTCCGGCCCTTTACTTCGAACGTATGAGGGAGGGTAGGTGGGCATTATAGCCGATATATATACTTTTTTTATTTTCGAATTTTTTGTGAAGACCGGAGAAGTGATGTCTGTTGATAACGTCCTGTGTCGTTCCTCTTCCCTTCAGTTTGAACATATTTGAGAGGGTAGGTGTGCATTATAACCGGTATATATACTTTTTTTTTTAATTTCGAAATTTTTTGTGAGGGCCGGAGACGTGGTGTCTGTTGATGAGGTCTTGTGTTGTTCCTCCGGCCCTTCACTTCGAACGTATGAGGGAGGGTAGTTGGAAATTATAACCGATATATATATATACTTTTTTAAATTACGTATTTCTTGTGAGGGCCGGAGACGTGGTGTCTGTTGATGAGGTCCTGTGCCGTTCCTCCGGCCGTTCACGTCGAACGTATGAGTGAGGGTAGGTGGGAATTATAACCGATATATATACTATTTTTAATTTCGAATTTTTGTGAGGCCCGGATACCTGGTGTCTGTTGACGAGGTCCTGTGTCGTTCCTCCGGCTCTTCACTTCGAACGTATGAGACAGGGTAGATGGAAATTACAACCGAAATATATACGTTTTTTAAATTTCGAATTTCTTGTGAGGGCCGGAGACGTGGGTGTCTGTTGAGAAGGTCCTGTGTTGTTCCTCTGGCCCTTCACTTTGAACATATGTGAGAGGGAAGGTGGGCATTATAACCTATATATATATATATATATATATATATATATATATATACTTTTTTTTTTTTTTTCGAAATTTTTGTGAGGGCCAGAGACGTGGTGTCTGTTGATGAGGTCCTGTGTCGTTCCTCCGGCCCTTCAATTCGAACGTATGAGGGATGTGAAGGTTGGCATTGTAACCGATATGTATACTTTCTTTTATTTTCGAATTTTTTGTGAGGACCGGAGACGTAGTGACTGTTGATGAGGTCCTCTGTTGTTACTCCGGCCCTTCACTTCGAACGTATGAGGGATGGGTAGCTGGGCATTATAAACGATGTATGTAATTTTTTTTTATTTTCGAAATTTTTGTGAGGGCCGGAGACGTGGTGTCTGTTGATGAGGTCCTGTGCCGTTCCTCCGGCCGTTCACGTCGAACGTATGAGTGAGGGTAGGTGGGAAATATAACCGATATATATACTTTTTTTAATTTCGTATTTTTGTGAGGCCCGGAGACGTGGTGTCTGTTGACGAGGTCCTGTGTGGTTCCTCTGGCCCTTCACTTCGAACGTATGAGGGAGGGTAGGTGTGCATTATACCCGGTATATATACTTTTTTTAATTTCGAAATTTTTGTGAGGGTCGGAGACGTGGTGTCTGTTGATGAGGTCCTGTGTTGTTCCTCCGGCCCTTCGCTTCGAACGTATGAAGATGGTAGGTGAGAATAATAACCGATATATATATACTTTTTTTATTTCGAATTTTTTGTGAGGGTCGGAGAGGTGGTGTCTGTTGATGAGGTCCTGTTTCGTTCCTCCGGCCCTTCACTTCAAACGTATGAGGGAGGGTAGGTGGGAAATGTAAACGATTTTTTTTTATTTTGAATATTTTTTTAGGGTCGGAGACGTGGTGTCTGTTTATAAGGTCCTATGTCATTCCTCTCACCCTTCACTTCGAACCTATGCGGGAGGGTAGGTGGGCCTTTTAACCGATATATATACTTTTTTTTTATTTCGAATTTTTGTGAGGGTCGGTGACGTGGTGTCTGTTGATGAGGTCCTGTGTGGTTCCTCTGGCCCTTCACTTCGAGCGTATGAGGAAGGGTAGGTGGGCATTATAGCCGATATATATACTTTTTTTCTTTTCAAATTTTTTGTGAAGGCCGGAGTCGTGATGTCTGTTGATAAGGTCCTGTGTCGTTCCTCTGGCCCTTCACTTCGAACGTATGAGGGAGGGTAGGTGGGCATTATAACCAGTATATATACTTTTTTAATTTCGAAATTTTGTGACGGCCGGAGACGTGGTGTCTGTTGATGAGGTCCTGTGTTGTTACTCCGGCCCTTTACTTCGAACGTATGAGGGGAGGGTAGGTGGGCATTATAGCCCATATATATACTTTTTTATTTTCGAATTTTTGTGAAGACCGGAGAAGTGATGTCTGTTGATAACGTCCTGTGTCGTTCCTCTGGCCCTTCAGTTTGAACATATGTGAGAGGGAAGGTGGCATTAAAACCGATATATATACTTTTTTTATTTCGAATTTTTTTGAGGTTTGGAGACGTGGTGTCTGTTGATGAGGTCCTGTGTCGTTACTCCTGCCCTTCACTTCAAACGTATGAGGGAGTGTAGGTGGGAAATGTAAACGATTTATATCTCTTTTTTTATTTTGAATATTTTGTGAGGGTCGAAGACGTGGTGTCTGTTGATAAGGTCCTGTGTCGTTCCTCTCACCCTTCACTTTGAACGTATGTGGGAGGGTAGTTGGAAATTATAACCGATATATATACATACTTTTTTAAATTACGTATTTCTTGTGAGGGCCGGAGACGTGGTGTCTGTTGATGAGGTCCTGTGCCGTTCCTCCGGCCCTTCAAGTCGAACGTATGAGTGAGGGTAGTTGGGCATAATAACCGATATTTACTTTTTATAATTTCGAATTTTTTGTGAGGGCCGGAGACGTGGTGTCTGTTGATGAGGTCCTGTGTGGTTCCTCTGGCCCTTCACTTCGAACGTATGAGGGAGGGTAGGTGTGCATTATAACCGGTATATATACTTTTAATTTCGAAATTTTTGTGAGGGCCGGAGACGTGGTGTCTGTTGATGAGGTCTTGTGTCGTTCCTCCGGCCCTTCACTTCGAACGTATGAGGGAGGGTAGTTGGAAATTATAACCGATATATATATATACTTTTTTAAATTACGTATTTCTTGTGAGGGCCGGAGACGTGGTGTCTGTTGATGAGGTCCTGTGCCGTTTCCTCTGGCCGTTCACGTCGAACGTATGAGTGAGGGTAGGTGGGAATTATAACCGATATATATACTATTTTTAATTTCGAATTTTTGTGAGGCCCGGATACCTGGTGTCTGTTGACGAGGTCCTGTGTCGTTCCTCCGGCTCTTCACTTCGAACGTATGAGACAGGGTAGATGGAAATTACAACCGAAATATATACGTTTTTTAAATTTCGAATTTCTTGTGAGGGCCGGAGACGTGGTGTCTGTTGAGAAGGTCCTGTGTTGTTCCTCTGGCCCTTCACTTTGAACATATGTGAGAGGGAAGGTGGGCATTATAACCTATATATATATATATATATATATATATATATATATATGTGTGTGTGTGTGTGGGAGACAACAAGGGGTCCAATACGTTGTTCTAGCTTCTATTTTATTTTAACATTAAACAAAAATTAATTAAAAGGTAGTTTTACAGATAAGTTTGACGATGATATTCAGAAGGTAACGCCTGCTCGCGCACCTCTCGCGTTCTCCTTCGCTGCTTCTGCTCTAATGTCCAAAAGTTTTTGTTTCATTTCAATGCGCCTGCGCGCGAAGACTGCGTTGCTTTTGGCTGCATGCCACAACGGCCAGCCGTAGTGACCGTACGCTGTCCGCAGCGGTATTTCCATGGATACCAGAGGAGAATCTGAAACATACAAAAAAAACGGAACAGACAAGGACTATACGACAAATATATAGAGATTAAACATATCAAAATTTTGTTGAACTAGACAGTGGTTCTCCATCATGTGAGGCACCTCTTCGACATCGGAAGGTTCCACAGGAAAACATTGTGTTTCACCGGCATAAGAACATCTTTTTCAACAAGTTGATCTTTGGTTGAACGCATCGATATTTTCCTCTGTAGAGTTCTGGACGTCTGTTCAAAACGATTTCTCTTTTCCTTCGCTTCCACTGCCAAGGCTCAAAAATTTTCGGAGCAACACAAACCGTCGATAATTACTATTCATGAGGTGAAGGGTTAGGTGAGCGGGAGATAAATTCCACCGAACTATTATACCATTGGCTTTTTCTTACACAATACTATATCAGAACATTTTTCTCTTACAATACTCAATTTTAACTTAGTACTCTTAATTTTATTACATTTATAATCCTTAATTAGAACTCGAATCATTTCTAGTATAAAGTTTATAACATGTGGCAAATCATAACTAGAGTTTTCTATCACATTTTTGTGAAACAGAAACATTTGGAAAAGAAACACCACAATCTGCACTCAAAGGGATCCCTTTCACTCAATAAAAGATCGCTCTTTGCGTGGCCTAGTTTCTCTATTTCAGAATATACACTGGGATGTATAATAAATTCTTCGGTCAAGGTCGGTGATATTGCCGTTCCAACACTCAAGCTAGGAGAGTGTTGATTAATGAGAAATATTTATGGGTTTAACTTCTACCATACGCTGTTCGCCAAAACATGAACTTAATGTTAAATGTATCTCTTCGGAAGGTGTTTGCACTTAATTAGTGAGGAATTTAAAACTGGGATCTGGCAACCTGAATCAATCAATGCTGTTACGGGCTGATTTTCCACAAAAATGTTTACGTATTGAAGATTTGCGCATTCATCGATATTTTGTTTTTTTCTATTCTCGATTTTCAAAGTATTCACGTTTATTTTATTATGGATGTGATCATTAGATTCTTTAGGTTTAAAACCTCTCACAGTCTCTTGCGCAATGAGATGAATCACCGCATATATAGCAATTTTTATTTTCTCTTTCAAGATATTGGGGATAGTTCTCTTTAATCTTTGGTTTAAAGTTTTGTGATCTATTTTTAAAGGGGTCTTGGGTATATCCATAAGTAATAGGAATTTCTTTATGTGATCCGTTCTAGATGAAATATAAATATCACACTCTCTTTTAGCTAAATCAATGGGTCTAAACCAATCTTCTGCTTCTCGAATGCCAATATGAGTTGCAGTTTCCTTATTTAAAGTTTCAAATAATTTATCAGAAATTTTAAGATCACATAGAGATTCAAAGGGTCCTAACTTTTCTTAACGAACAATAATATTGGAAGTTTGCCGTCAATCTTGCAGCAACTGTGTTGTTCCTCTGATGGATGTATGTCTCGCCTGATGATTTTTTACAGCATTTTTAAATGAGTTTAAACACTCGCGAGGGGTTAATTGGAATTCTCTGAGTACTATAGATTTTAGTTTTTCATAGTCATTTAATTCTCTTCTTTAATATACAGTAAGACGTTATGAGCTCTTTCGCCCAGAAGATTTATTAAAATTTCAGATTTATATTCGTCATTTATTTTCTTGAATTTTCTAATGATTGGAAGAACAGATTAAAATTTTCAGATCTGGTGGGAACAGGAAGAGATAAAGTTTTTATACTTTTTATCATATTTTCTATGTTAGTTTCGAACTGTTTTTCTTCGACTTTAGCTGCAGGTTTAAACTTAATGCTTTATTTTTAGCTAATTGAAGTTCGATTTCTTTTTGAATTTTGCTAACTGAAGTTTCGGTGTCAATTTTTTTGTTCTGAGGTCCTCTCTTTCGTTTTGCTACTCTCTCATCTATACAGTTTTGAATTAAAGTTTTAACGGAAATCTAGATCACTTTCAAATGTACTACTGTTCTCAATTTTAGTCTTTAGTTTAACTATAGTGTCAGTACTTTCGACAATACCGTCTAGTTCTTCAACTACTCTTATGAGATCCTCTTTAAGAGCGTTTTTATACATTTTAGAAATGGAAAGATCCTACCTTTTTTTTCTTTTTTGGCTCCCTTGTTGCTCGCACGTGCGATGTATGTTGATAAAAACGTTGATTCCACTGATGTCACCTCTTCGCGTAATATAGTTGAAATATTGTAGGTGGGCCTCTACACAGGCGGATTATTCACACTGAGTTAGTTCCAACCTCTACACATTTTTCGTCGATGGGTTTTCCAACCTCTACACAGGCGGAATATTTGTCGATGGTTCGTTGAAAAATATCCTCTACACAGGTTATTTTGTTATTTGTTCCGAACGTCTACACAGGCGGAATGAAGTTGAAAAATTCAATCTACACAGGTTGAACGAAGTTTCGAAAAATGGTCGAACGTATGAGGCGCGTCTCCTTCACGGACGCTGTTGTTCATGTCCAGACTTTGGTTCAAAATCGTTTTATCTATCGCGGCCGAGCCCCCTTAATTTGTGGGAGACAACAAGGGGTCCATTATACGTTGGTCTATCTTCTATTTTATTTTAACATTAAACAAAAATTAATTAAAAGGTAGTTTTTACAGATAAGTTTTGATATTCAGAAGGTAACGCCTGCTCGCGCAACTCTCGCGTTCTCCTTCGCTGCTTCTCTCTGCTCTAATGTCCAAAAGTTTTTGTTTCATTTCAATGCGCCTGCGCGCGAAGACTGGTTGCTTACTGCATGCCGACATATATATATATACTTTTTTATTTTTCGAAATTTTTGTGAGGGCCAGAGACGTGGTGTCTGTTGATGAGGTCCTGTGTCGTTCCTCCGGCCCTTCAATTCGAACGTATGAGGGATGTGAAGGTTGGCATTGTAACCGATATGTATATACTTTTTTTATTTTCGAAATTTTTGTGAGGGCCGGAGACGTGGTGTCTGTTGATGAGGTCCTGTGTTGTTACTCCGGCCCTTCACTTCGAACGTATGAGGGATGGGTAGCTGGGCATTATAAACGATGTATGTAATTTTTTTTATTTTCGAAATTTTTGTGAGGGCCGGAGACGTGGTGTCTGTTGATGAGGTCTTGTGTCGTTCCTCCGGCCCTTCACTTCGAACGTATGAGGGAGGGTAGGTGGGCATTATAACCGATATATATATACTTTTTTAAATTACGTATTTCTTGTGAGGGCCGGAGACGTGGTGTCTGTTGATGAGGTCCTGTGCCGTTCCTCCGACCGTTCACGTCGAACGTATGAGTGAGGGTAGGTGGGAATATAACCGATATATATACTTTTTTAATTTCGTATTTTTGTGAGGCCCGGAGACGTGGTGTCTGTTGACGAGGTCCTGTGTGGTTCCTCTGGCCCTTCACTTCGAACGTATGAGGGAGGGTAGGTGTGCATTATACCCGTATATATATATTTTTTTTTAATTTCGAAATTTTTGTGAGGGTCGGAGACGTGGTGTCTGTTGATGAGGTCCTGTGTTGTTCCTCCGGCCCTTCGCTTCGAACGTATGAAGATGGTAGGTGAGAATAATAACCGATATATATAATACTTTTTATTTCGAATTTTTTGTGAGGGCCGGAGACGTGGTGTCTGTTGATGAGGTCCTGTTTCGTTCCTCCGGCCCTTCACTTCAAACGTATGAGGGAGGGTAGGTGGGAAATGTAAACGATTTTTTTTTTTTTAATATTTTTTTAGGGTCGGAGACGTGGTGTCTGTTTATAAGGTCCTATGTCATTCCTCTCACCCTTCACTTCGAACCTATGCGGGAGGGTAGGGGGCCTTTTAACCGATATATATACTTTTTTTATTTCGAATTTTTGTGAGGGCGGTGACGTGGTGTCTGTTGATGAGGTCCTGTGTGGTTCCTCTGGCCCTTCACTTCGAACGTATGAGGGAGGGTAGGTGGGCATTATAACCGGTATATATACTTTTTTAATTTCGAAATTTTTTGTGACGGCCGGAGACGTGGTGTCTGTTGATGAGGTCCTGTGTTGTTCCTCCGGCCCTTTACTTCGAACGTATGAGGAGGGTAGGTGGGCATTATAGCCCATATATATACTTTTTTATTTTCGAATTTTTTGTGAAGACCGGAGAAGTGATGTCTGTTGATAACGTCCTGTGTCGTTCCTCTGGCCCTTCAGTTTGAACATATGTGAGAGGGAAGGTGGCATTAAAACCGATATATATACTTTTTTATTTCGAATTTTTTTGAGGTTTGGAGACGTGGTGTCTGTTGATGAGGTCCTGTGTCGTTACTCCTGCCCTTCACTTCAAACGTATGAGGGAGTGTAGGTGGGAAATGTAAACGATTTATATATCTTTTTTTATTTTGAATATTTTGTGAGGGTCGGAGACGTGGTGTCTGTTGATAAGGTCCTGTGTCGTTCCTCTCACCCTTCACTTTGAACGTATGTGGGAGGGTAGTTGGAAATTATAACCGATATATATACATACTTTTTTAAATTACGTATTTCTTGTGAGGGCCGGAGACGTGGTGTCTGTTGATGAGGTCCTGTGCCGTTCCTCCGGCCCTTCAAGTCGAACGTATGAGTGAGGGTAGTTGGGCATAATAACCGATATTTACTTTTTTAATTTCGAATTTTGTGAGGGCCGGAGACGTGGTGTCTGTTGATGAGGTCCTGTGTGGTTCCTCTGGCCCTTCACTTCGAACGTATGAGGGAGGGTAGGTGTGCATTATAACCGGTATATATACTTTTTTAATTTCGAAATTTTTGTGAGGGCCGGAGACGTGGTGTCTGTTGATGAGGTCTTGTGTCGTTCCTCCGGCCCTTCACTTCGAACGTATGAGTGAGGGTAGTTGGGAATTATAACCGATATATATATATACTTTTTTTAAATTACGTATTTCTTGTGAGGGCCGGAGACGTGGTGTCTGTTGATGAGGTCCTGTGCCGTTCCTCCGGCCGTTCACGTCGAACGTATGAGTGAGGGTAGGTGGGAATTATAACCGATATATATACTATTTTTAATTTCGAATTTTTGTGAGGCCCGGATACCTGGTGTCTGTTGACGAGGTCCTGTGTCGTTCCTCCGGCTCTTCACTTCGAACGTATGAGACAGGGTAGATGGAAATTACAACCGAAATATATACGTTTTTTAAATTTCGAATTTCTTGTGAAGGCCGGAGACGTGGTGTCTGTTGAGAAGGTCCTGTGTTGTTCCTCTCGCCCTTCACTTTGAACATATGTGAGAGGGAAGGTGGGCATTATAACCTATATATATATATATATATATATATATATATATATATATATATATATATATATATATATTTTAATTTCGTATTTTTGTGAGGCCCGGAGACGTGGTGTCTGTTGACGAGGTCCTGTGTCGTTCCTCCGGCCCTTCAATTCGAACGTATTGGGGAGGTAGGTGTGCATTATACCCGGTATATATACTTTTTTTAATTTCGAAATTTTTGTGAGGGTCGGAGACGTGGTGTCTGTTGATGAGGTCCTGTGTTGTTCCTCCGGCCCTTCACTTCGAACGTATGAAGATGGTAGGTGAGAATAATAACCGATATATATATACTTTTTTTTATTTCGAATTTTTTGTGAGGGTCGGAGACGTGGTGTCTGTTGATGAGGTCCTGTGTCGTTCCTCCGGCCCTTCACTTCAAACGTATGAGGGAGGTAGGTGGGAAATGTAAACGATTTTTTTTTTTTTTTTGAATATTTTTTGAGGGTCGGAGACGTGGTGTCTGTTTATAGGTCCTATGTCATTCCTCTCACCCTTCACTTCGATCCTATGCGGGAGGGTAGGGGGGCATTATAACCGATATATATACTTTTTTATTTCGAATTTTTTGTGAGGGTCGGTGACGTGGTGTCTGTTGATGAGGTCCTGTGTGGTTCCTCTGGCCCTTCACTTCGAGCGTATGAGGAAGGGTAGGTGGGCATTATAGCCGATATATATACTTTTTTTCTTTTCAAATTTTTTGTGAAGGCCGGAGTCGTGATGTCTGTTGATAAGGTCCTGTGTCGTTCCTCTGGCCCTTCACTTTGAACATATGTGAGAGGGAAGGTGGGCATTATAACCTATATATATATATATATATATATATATATAATATATTATATATATATATATATTTTATATTTATTTATTTATACTTTTTTTTATTTTTCGAAATTTTTGTGAGGGCCAGAGACGTGGTGTCTGTTGATGAGGTCCTGTGTCGTTCCTCCGGGCCTTCAATTCGAACGTATGAGGGATGGGAAGGTTGGCATTGTAACCGATATGTATACTTTCTTTTATTTTCGAATTTTTGTGAGGGCCGGAGACGTAGTGACTGTTGATGAGGTCCTGTTTTTACTCCGGCCCTTCATTTCGAACGTATGAGGGATGGGTAGCTGGGCATTATAAACGATGTATGTAATTTTTTTTATTTTCGAAATTTTTGTGAGGGCCGGAGACGTGGTGTCTGTTGATGAGGTCTTGTGTCGTTCCTCCGGCCCTTCACTTCGAACGTATGAGGGAGGGTAGTTGGAAATTATAACCGATATATATATACTTTTTTAAATTACGTATTTCTTGTGAGGCCCGGAGACGTGGTGTCTGTTGACGAGGTCCTGTGTGGTTCCTCTGGCCCTTTACTTCGAACGTTGGAATGAGGGTAGGTGTGCATTATAACCGGTATATATACTTTTTTTTAATTTCGAAATTTTTGTGAGGGTCGGAGACGTGGTGTTTGTTGATGAGGTCCTGTGTTCTTCCTCCGGCCCTTCGCTTCGAACGTATGAAGATGGTAGGTGAGAATAATAACCGATATATATACTTTTTTCTATTTCGAATTTTTTGTGAGGGTCGGAGAGGTGGTGTCTGTTGATGAGGTCCTGTTTCGTTCCTCCGGCCCTTCACTTCAAACGTATAAAGGAGGGTAGGTAGGAAATGTAAACGATTTTTTTTATTTTGAATATTTTTTGAGGGTCGGAGACGTGGTGTCGGTTTATAAGGTCCTATGTCATTCCTCTCACCCTTCACTTCGAACCTATGGGGGAGGGTAGGGGGGCCTTTTAACCGATATATATACTTTTTTTATTTCGAATTTTTTGTGAGGGCCGGTGACGTGGTGTCTGTTGATGAGGTCCTGTGTGGTTCCTCTGGCCCTTCACTTCGAACGTATGAGGGAGGGTAGGTGGGCGTTATAACCGATATATATACTTTTTTAATTTCGAATTTTATGTGAGGGCCGGAGACGTGGTGTCTGTTAATGATGTCCTGTGTCGTTCCTCCGGCTCTTCGCTTCGAATGTTGGTGAGAATAATAACCCATATATATATATAGTTTTTAATTTCGAATTTTTGTGAGGGGCCAGAGACGTGGTGTCTGTTGATGATGTCCTGTGTCGTTTCCTCCGGCCTTCAATTCGAACGTATGAAAGATGGGAAGGTTGGCATTGTAACCGATATGCATACTTTCTTTATTTTTGATTTTTGTGAGTGCCGGAGACGTAGTGACTGTTGATGAGGTCCTCTGTTGTTACTCCGGCCCTTCACTTCGAACGTATGAGGGATGGGTAGCTGGGCATTATAAACGATGTATGTAATTTTTTTTATTTTCGAAATTTTTGTGAGGGCCGGAGACGTGGTGTCTGTTGATGCGGTCCTGTGTTGTTCCTCCGGCCCTTTACTTCGAACGTATGAGGGAGAGTAGGTGGTCATTATAACCGATATATATACTTTTTTAATTTCGTTTGTTGCGGGGCCGGAAAACGTGGTGTCTGTTGATGAGGTCATGTGTCGTTCCTCCGGCGCTTCACTTCGAACGTATGAGGGATGGGTAGGTGGGAATTATAACCGATGTATGTAATTTTTTTAATTTCGAAATTTTTGTGAGGGCTGGAGACGTGGTGTTTGTTGATGAGGTCCTGTGTCGTTTCTCCTTCTCTTCACTTCGAACGTATGAGGCAGGGTAGGTGGAAATTAAAAACGATATATATACTTTTTTAAATTTCGAATTTCTTGTGAGGGTCGTAGACGTGGTGTCTGTTGATGAGGTACTGTGTGTTCCTCCGGCCCTTCACTTCGAACGTATGTGGATGGGTAGGTGGGCATTATAACCTATATATATATACTTTTTTATTTTCGAAATTTTTTGTGAGAGCCGTAGACGTGGTGTCTGTTGATGAGGCCCTGTGTCGTTCCTCCGGCCCTTCTGTTCAAACGTATGAGGGAGGGTAGGTGGGAAATGTAAACGATTTATATATCTTTTTTTATTTTGAATATTTTGTGAGGGTCGGAGACGTGGTGTCTGTTGATAAGGTCCTTTGTCGTTCCTCTCACCCTTCACATCGAACGTATGAGGGAGGGTAGGTGGGCATTATAGCGATATATATACTTTTTTTATTTTCGAATTTTTTGTGAAGACCGGAGAAGTGATGTCTGTTGATAACGTCCTGTGTCGTTCCTCCGGTCCTTCACTTCCAACGTATGGAGAGGGATGGTGAGAATAATAACTGATATATATATATATAGTTTTTTAATTTCGAATTTTTTGTGAGGGTCGGAGACGTGGTGTCTGTTCATGAGGTCCTGTGTCGTTCTTCCAGCCCTTCACTTCGAACGTATGAGGGATGGGTTGGTTGGCATTATAACCGATATATATACTTTCTTTTATTTTCGAATTTTGTGAGGCCGGAGACGTAGTGACTGTTGATGAGGTCCTCTGTTGTTACTCCAGGCCTTCACTTCGAACGTATGAGGGATGGGTTGCTGGGCATTATTACCGATGTATGTAATTTTTTTATTTTCGAAATTTTTGTAAAAGGCCGGAGACGTGGTGTCTGTTGATATGGTCCTGTGTCGTTCCTCCGGCCCTTCACTTCGAACGTATGAGGGTGGGTAGTTGGAAATTATAACCGATATATATATACACTTTTTTAAATTACGTATTTCTTGTGAGGGCCGGAGACGTGGTGTCTGTTGATGAGGTCCTGTGCCGTTCCTCCGGTCCTTCACGTCGAACGTATGAGTGAGGGTAGTTGGGCATTATAACCGATATTTACTTTTTTAATTTCGAATTTTTGTGAGGGCCGGAGACGTGGTGGCTGTTGATGGGGTCCTGTGTTGTTCCTCCGGCCCTTCACTTCGAACGTATGAGGAAGGGTAAGTGGTCATTATAACCAATATATATACTTTTTTATTTCGAATTGTATGAGTCATCTGCACTGAAAGAACGAAGAGTTAGAAGTAAATCTTTAACAAAAAGCCACGATAAATCGTTTTTCGAAATAGAGGAAACAGCTGACTCATTAATTTGGTTAAGTGCGTCAGCCGATTTCCTGTCTGTAGAAAGTGGGGGGAAGCAAAGGAATTTTCTGCATCCCGCGGGGGCATTCTTCTACATCTCGTGTATTTAATTTATTATGAAAAGCGGATAAATCAGCTAGTGAAAACAAAATATTATTACAAAGTTCTTCGGCAGTTCCATTTGTTTCTAGTTGTAAAAATTAGCTAAACAGATTAAATCGGGTAGGTTAAAATTTTTTAAAATAACGGTGGAGTAGTCTTCAATATCAAAATCTTGTGCGAAACCCGTAAACTTTCGCAATTGTTCTCTAGAGGTCCTACTGAATGGGTGATCGTTAAAAACAACAGAATACAATAATTTTACATTTTGCGTATTGCCAAATTTCAAAGCTTGCGCGATAACTGGGATATCATTCAGTGTTAAGTAAGACATAATAAATCACTTAAATTGAACCAAAATACGTAAAATATACAAATATTTGCAGATCACTTAAAATGATATATGAGTAAAATATTTCAACACAGAAAAAAAAATTAATACGCTATGAAAAGATTAAAGTCTAGAATAAAATGTCACTAGTAGCAGTTGTACAAGTTAAAAAAAAAATATATCGTATCACAGTCACATTAGCAGTTTCAAAATATATTTTCACAATCACTGAGAGTTTGTAAAAAACAATGGAAATAAAAACTCACGGTAAACTTTTGCATACAACGTCTTGATTGTTGAATATTAACTTTCATGAATGTATAATAGTGTTGAAGAAAATCTTGATGTGTCGGCAAAATTATCGACTAAATATCTTCACAATCGTGAATTTTCACACAACACTTGAAATTGAATGAAATCGTCAAACACACGTTGAAAAACGCTTTGAAGAATAAATGCGCTTGAATTTGAATAAAATCGTCCAACACACATTGAAGAACACATTGAATAAATTCACTTATCTTGCATCGTCATCGTCCTTTTACTTCGGTTTTCTAGGGGATTTTAAGTGAAGGGAAAGGCCGAGCCTCCATATAGAGAGTGACAACGGCCAGATTGAGTTAAATATACATTTATTAAGGGGAATTATTTACAAGGGAGGGCTAAAAAGGCCATATTATTGAAAATAATAAACTTTTTCCTTCCCCTTCTAAAACTAAATCAGTTGTCAATTACCCCGAGCCAAAAACAACTAAAGAAGTTCAACGTTTTTTAGGTCTCACTGGATATTTTCGTAAATGTATCCCTGCTTATTCTGTAATTGCTAAGCCACTTAGTGATCTTTTACGTAAAGATACTCCTTTCAATTTTGATGTAAAACAAAAAGCTTCCTTTGACGAGTTAAAACGTTTGCTCTGTCAGAAACCTGTCTTAGGTATATATCGACAAAATTGTGAAACCGAAATACATACTGATGCATCAATCGACGAACTTGCTACTGTTTTATTACAAAGATTCCCCGATGATAATTCCTTACATCCTATATATTACATGTCTAGAAAAACGTCCGAAACGGAGAGAAAATATACCAGCTACGAACTCGAAGTTTTAGCAATCATAGAAGCTCTCAAAAAATTTAAAGTGTACATTTTAGGAATGCCTTTCAAAATAATTACTGATTGTGATGCATTTACAAAAACTATGAGTAAGAAAGATCTAAACACACGAATCGCGCGTTGGGCCCTGAATTTACAAGATTATGATTACACCATTTTACATCGCTCTGGCTCACAAATGGCCCATGTCGACGCTTTAAGTAGAATACAGGTTTTAACAAACCAGTGTAATGATTCTATTGTGCATAGGATAAAAGAATCTCAAGAGCTGGACCCACACATTCTTTCCATAAAAGTTCTTCTTCAAAAGGGTCCATATGATAACTACTGTATTAAAAATAATATACTATATAAATTTATTGACGGTGCCGAAGTCCTTGTTATTCCCGACGAGATGCAGCATCACTTTATCAATAATGCTCACGATAAAGGACATTTTTCAGTTAAAAGAACTCTAGAACATATAAAAAATAAATATTTTATACCGCAGCTTCTATCAAAATTGAAAAATATATTTCTAATTGTGTAACATGTATATTGAAAAATAAAAAGTCTGGTACACCACGTCTCCGGCCCTCACAAAAAATTCGAAATTAAAAAAAGTAAATATCGGTTATAATGCCCAACTACCCTCACTCATACGTTCGACGTGAAGGGCCGGAGGAACGGCACAGGACCTCATCAACAGACACCACGTCTCCGGCCCTCACAAGAAATACGTAATTTAAAAAAGTATATATATATATCGGTTATAATTTCCAACTACCCTCCCACATACGTTCAAAGTGAAGAGTGAGAGGAACGACACAGGACCTTATCAACAGACACCACGTCTCCGACCCTCACAAAATATTCAAAATAAAAAAAGATATATAAATCGTTTACATTTCCCACCTACACTCCCTCATACGTTTGAAGTGAAGTCAGGAGTAACGACACAGGACCTCATCAACCGACACCACGTCTCCAAACCTCAAAAAAATTCGAAATAAAAAAAGTATATATATCGGTTTTAATGCCACCTTCCCTCTCACATATGTTCAAACTCAAGGGAAGAGGAACGACACAGGACGTTATCAACAGACATCACTTCTCCGGTCTTCACAAAAATTCGAAAATAAAAGCTGGGCATTATAAACGATGTATGTAATTTTTATTTTTCGAAATTTTTGTGAGGACCGGAGACGTGGTGTCTGTTGATGAGGTCTTGTGTCGTTCCTCCGGCCCTTCACTTCGAACGTATGAGGGAGGTAGTTGGAAATTATAACCGATATATATATACTTTTTTAAATTACGTATTTCTTGTGAGGCCCGGAGACGTGGTGTCTGTTGACGAGGTCCTGTGTGTTCCTCAGGCCCTTCACTTCGAACGTATGAATGAGGGTAGTTGTGCATTATAACCGGTATATATACTTTTTTTAATTTCGTATTTTTTGTGAGGGGCGGAGACGTGGTGTCTGTTAATGAGGTCCTGTGTTGTTCCTCCGGACCTTCGCTTCGAACGTATAAAGATGGTAGGTGAGAATAATAACCGATATATATACTTTTTCTATTTCGAATTTTTTGTGAGGGTCGGAGAGGTGGTGTCTGTTGATGAGGTCCTGTTTCGTTCCTCCGGCCCTTCACTTCAAACGTATGAGGGGAGGTAGGTAGGAAATGTAAATGATTTTTTTTTTTTTTTTATTTGAATATTTTTTTTGAGGGTCGGAGACGTGGTGTCTGTTTATAAGGTCTATGTTATTCCTCTCACCCTTCACTTCGAAGCTATGGGGGAGGGTAGTGGGGACTTTTTAACCGATATATATACTTTTTTTATTTCGAATTTTTTGTGAGGGTCGGTGACGTGGTGTCTGTTGATGAGGTCCTGTGTGGTTCCTCTGGCCCTTCACTTCGAACGTATGAGGGAGGGTAGGTGGGCGTTATAACCGATATATATAATTTTTAATTTCGAATTTTATGTGAGGGCCGGAGACGTGTTGTCTGTTGATGAGGTCCTGTGTCGTTCCTCCCGGCTCTTCGCTTCGAATGTATGGAGAGGATGGTGAGAATAATAACCCATATATATATATATAGTTTTTAATTTCGAATTTTTTTTTTTGAGGGTCGGAGACGTGGTGTCTGTTGATGAGGTCATGTGTCGTTCCTCCGGCCCTTCGATTCGAACGTATGAGGATGGGAAGGTTGGCATTGTAACCCATATATATACTTTCTTTTATTTTCGAATTTGTTGTGAGGCCCGAAGACATGGTGTCTGTTGATAAGGTCCTGTGTCGTTCCTCTGGCCCATCACTTTGAACATATGTGAGAGGAAGGTGGGCATTATAACCTATATATATATATATATATATATATATATATATATATATATATATATATATATTTATTTTTTTTTTTATTTTTAGAAATTTTTGTGAGGGTCAGAGACGTGGTGTCTGTTGATGAGGTCCCTGTGTCGTTCCTCCGGCCCTTCAATTCGAACGTATGAGAGATAGGAAGGTTGGCATTGTAACCGATATGCATACTTTCTTTTATTTTCGAATTTTTTGTGAGAGTCGGAGACGTAGTGACTGTTGATGAGGTCCTCTGTTGTTACTCCGGCCCTTCACTTCGAACGTATGAGGGATGGGTAGCTGGGCATTATAAACGATGTATGTAATTTTTTTTATTTTCGAAATTTTTGTGAGGGCCGGAGACGTGGTGTCTGTTGATGAGGTCTTGTGTCGTTCCTCCGGCCCTTCACTTCGAACGTATGAGGAGGGTAGTTGGAAATTATAACCGATATATATATACTTTTTTTTTTTTAAATTACGTATTTTTTGTGAGGGCCGGAGACGTGATGTCTGTTGATGAGGTCCTGTGCCGTTCCTCCGGCCGTTCACGTCGAACGTATGAGTGAGGATAGGTGGGAATTATAACCGATATATATACTATTTTTAATTTCGAATTTTTGTGAGGCCCGGATACCTGGTGTCTGTTGACGAGGTCCTGTGTGGTTCCTCTGGCCCTTCACTTCGAACGTATGAGGGAGGTAGGTGTGCATTATAACCGGTATATATACTTTTTTAATTTCGAAATTTTTGTGAGGGTCGGAGACGTGGTGTCTGTTGATGAGGTCCTGTGTTGTTCCTCCGGCCTTCGCTTCGAACGTATGAAGATGGTAGGTGAGAATAATAACCGATATATATACTTTTTTATTTCGAATTTTTTGTGAGGGTCGGAGAGGTGGTGTCTGTTGATGAGGTCCTGTTTCGTTCCTCCACCCTTCACTTCGAACCTATGCGGGAGGGTAGGGGGGCCTTTTAACCGATATATATACTTTTTTTTATTTCGAATTTTTTGTGAGGGTCGGTGACGTGGTGTCTGTTGATGAGGTCCTGTGTGGTTCCTCTGGCCCTTCACTTCGAACGTATGAGGGAGGGTAGGTGGGCATTATAACCGGTATATATACTTTTTTTTATTTCGAAATTTTTGTGAGGGCCGGAGACGTGGTGTCTGTTGATGAGGTCCTGTGTTGTTCCTCCGGCCCTTTACTTCGAACGTATGAGGGAGGGTAGGTGGTCATTATAACCGATATATATACTTTTTTTAATTTCGAATTTGTTGCGGGGCCGGAAACGTGGTGTCTGTTGATGAGGTCATGTGTCGTTCCTCCGGCGCTTCACTTCGAACGTATGAGGGATGGGTAGGTGGGAATTATAACCGATGTATGTAATTTTTTTTATTTTCGAAATTTTTGTGAGGGCTGGAGACGTGGTGTTTGTTGATGAGGTCCTGTGTCGTTTCTCCTTCTCTTCACTTCGAACGTATGAGGCAGGGTAGGTGGAAATTACAACCGATATATATACTTTTTTAAATTTCGAATTTCTTGTGAGGGCCGTAGACGTGGTGTCTGTTGTGTAGGTACTGTGTTGTTCCTCCGGCCCTTCACTTCGAACGTATGTGGGATGGTAGGTGGGCATTATAACCGATATATATATACTTTTTTTATTTTCGAAATTTTTGTGAGAGCCGTAGACGTGGTGTCTGTTGATGAGGCCCTGTGTCGTTCCTCCGGCCCTTCTGTTCAAACGTATGAGGGAGGGTAGGTGGGAAATGTAAACGATTTATATATCTTTTTTATTTTGAATATTTTGTGAGGGTCGGAGACGTGGTGTCTGTTGATAAGGTCCTTTGTCGTTCCTCTCACCCTTCACATCGAACGTATGAGGGAGGGTAGGTGGGCATTATAGCGATATATATACTTTTTTTTATTTTCGAATTTTTGTGAAGACCGGAGAAGTGATGTCTGTTGATAACGTCCTGTGTCGTTCCTCCGGTCCTTCACTTCCAACGTATGGAGAGGGATGGTGAGAATAATAACTGATATATATATATATAGTTTTTTAATTTCGAATTTTTTGTGAGGGTCGGAGACGTGGTGTCTGTTCATGAGGTCCTGTGTCGTTCTTCCAGCCCTTCACTTCGAACGTATGAGGGATGGGTTGGTTGGCATTATAACCGATATATATACTTTCTTTTATTTTCGAATTTTTTGTGAGGGCCGGAGACGTAGTGACTGTTGATGAGGTCCTCTGTTGTTACTCCAGGCCTTCACTTCGAACGTATGAGGGATGGGTTGCTGGGCATTATTACCGATGTATGTAATTTTTTTTATTTTCGAAATTTTTGTAAAAGGCCGGAGACGTGGTGTCTGTTGATATGGTCCTGTGTCGTTCCTCCGGCCCTTCACTTCGAACGTATGAGGGTGGGTAGTTGGAAATTATAACCGATATATATATACACTTTTTTAAATTACGTATTTCTTGTGAGGGCCGGAGACGTGGTGTCTGTTGATGAGGTCCTGTGCCGTTCCTCCGGTCCTTCACGTCGAACGTATGAGTGAGGGTAGTTGGGCATTATAACCGATATTTACTTTTTTTAATTTCGAATTTTTTGTGAGGGCCGGAGATGTGGTGCCTGTTGATGGGGTCCTGTGTTGTTCCTCCGGCCCTTCACTTCGAACGTATGAGGAAGGGTAAGTGGTCATTATAACCAATATATATACTTTTTTATTTCGAATTTTTTGTGAGGGCCGGAGACGTGCTGTCTGTTGATAAGGTCCTATGTTGTTCCTCCGGCCCTTCACTTCGAACGTATGAAGGAGGGTAGGTGGGCATTATAGCCGATATATATACTTTTTTTATTTTCGAATTTTTTGTGAAGACCGGAGAAGTGATGTCTGTTGATAACGTCCTGTGTCGTTCCTCTTGCCCTTCAGTTTGAACATATGTGAGAGGGAAGGTGGCATTAAAACCGATATATATACTTTTTTTATTTCGAATTTTTTTGAGGTTTGGAGACGTGGTGTCGATTGATGAGGTCCTGTGTCGTTACTCCTGACTTCACTTCAAACGTATGAGAGAGTGTAGGTGGGAAATGTAAACGATTTATATATCTTTTTTATTTTGAATATTTTGTGAGGGTCGGAGACGTGGTGTCTGTTGATAAGGTCCTGTGTCGTTCCTCTCACCCTTCACTTTGAACGTATGTGGGAGGGTAGTTGGAAAGTATAACCGATATATATATACTTTTTTAAATTACGTATTTCTTGTGAGGGCCGGAGACGTGGTGTCTGTTGATGAGTTCCTGTGCCGTTCCTCTGGCCGTTCACCGTCGAACGTATGAGTGAGGGTAGGTGGGAATTATAACCGATATATATACTATTTTTAATTTCGAATTTTTGTGAGGCCCGGATACCTGGTGTCTGTTGACGAGGTCCTGTGTCGTTCCTCCGGCCCTTCACTTCGAACGTATGAGGGAGGGTAGGTGGGCATTATAGCCGATATATATACTTTTTTTTTTTTCAAATTTTTGTGAGGGCCGGAGACGTGGTGTCTGTTGATGAGGTCCTGTGTCGTTCCTCTGGCCCTTCACTTTGAACATATGTGAGAGGGAAGGTGGGCATTATAACCTATATATATGATATATATATATATGATAATATATAACCGATATATATATATTTATATATTTATATATACTTTTTTTTTATTTTTCGTTTTTGTGAGGGCCGGAGACGTGGTGTCTGTTGATGAGGTCCTGTGTCGTTCCTCCGGCCCTTCAATTCGAACGTATGAGAGATAGGAAGGTTGGCATTGTAACCGATATGCATACTTTCTTTTATTTTCGAATTTTGTGAGGGCCGGAGACGTGGTGTCTGTTGATGAGGTCCTCTGTTTTTCCTCCGGCCCTTCACTTCGAACGTATGAGAGGAGGGTAGGTGGAAATTATAACCGATATATATACTTTTTTTAAATTACGTATTTTTGTGAGGGCCGGAGACGTGATGTCTGTTGATGAGGTCCTGTGCCGTTCCTCCGGCCGTTCACTCGAACGTATGAGTGAAGGTAGGTGGGCATTATAACCGATATATATACTATTTTTAATTTCGAATTTTGTGAGGGCCGGATACCTGGTGTCTGTTGACGAGGTCCTGTGTGGTTCCTCTGGCCCTTCACTTCGAACGTATGAGGGAGGGTAGGTGTGCATTATAACCGGTATATATACTTTTTTAATTTCGAGAATTTTGTGAGGGTCGGAGACGTGGTGTCTGTTGATGAGGTCCTGTGTTGTTCCTCCGGCCTTCGCTTCGAACGTATGAAGATGGTAGGTGAGAATAATAACCGATATATATACTTTTTTATTTCGAATTTTTTGTGAGGGGCGGAGACGTGGTGTCTGTTGATGAGGTCCTGTTTCTTTCCTCCGGCCCTTCACTTCAAACGTATGAGGGAGGTAGGTGGAAATGTAAACTTTTTTTTTTTTTTTGAATATTTTTTGAGGGTCGGAGACGTGGTGTCTGTTTATAGGTCCTATGTCATTCCTCTCACCCCTTCACTTCGAACCTATGCGGGAGGTAGGGGGCCTTTTAACCGATATATATACTTTTTTATTTCGAATTTTTGTGAGGGTCGGTGACGTGGTGTCTGTTGATGAGGTCCTGTGTGGTTCCTCTGGCCCTTCACTTCGAACGTATGAGGGGGGTAGGTGGGCATTATAACCGGTATATATACTTTTTTAATTTCGAAATTTTTGTGAGGGCCGGAGACGTGGTGTCTGTTGATGAGGTCCTGTGTTGTTCCTCCGGCCCTTTACTTCGAACGTATGAGGGAGGGTAGGTGGTCATTATAACCGATATATATACTTTTTTTAATTTCGAATTTTTTGCGGGGCCGGAAACGTGGTGTCTGTTGATTAGGTCATGTGTCGTTCCTCCGGCGCTTCACTTCAACGTATGAGGATGGGTAGGTGGGAATTATAACCGATGTATGTAATTTTTTTTTTTTATTTTCGAAATTTTTTGTGAGGGCTGGAGACGGGGTGTTTGTTGATGAGGTCCTGTGTCGTTTCTCCTTCTCTTCACTTCGAACGTATGAGGCAGGGTAGGTGGAAATTACAACCGATATATATATACTTTTTTTAAATTTCGAATTTCTTGTGAGGGCCGTAGACGTGGTGTCTGTTGTGTAGGTACTGTGTTGTTCCTCCGGCCCTTCACTTCGAACGTATGAGGGATGGTAGGTGGGCATTATAACCGATATATATATACTTTTTTTATTTTCGAAATTTTTTGTGAGAGCCGTAGACGTGGTGTCTGTTGATGAGGCCCTGTGTCGTTCCTCCGGCCCTTCTGTTCAAACGTATGAGGGAGGGTAGGTGGGAAATGTAAACGATTTATATATCTTTTTTTATTTTGAATATTTTGTGAGGGTCGGAGACGTGGTGTCTGTTGATAAGGTCCTGTGTCGTTCCTCTCACCCTTCACATCGAACGTATGAGGAGGGTAGGTGGGCATTATAGCGATATATATACTTTTTTTATTTTCGAATTTTTTGTGAAGACCGGAGAAGTGATGTCTGTTGATAACGTCCTGTGTCGTTCCTCCGGTCCTTCACTTCCAACGTATGGAGAGGGATGGTGAGAATAATAACTGATATATATATATATAGTTTTTAATTTCGAATTTTTGTGAGGGTCGGAGACGTGGTGTCTGTTGATGAGGTCCTGTGTCGTTCTTCCAGCCCTTCACTTCGAACGTATGAGGGATGGGTTGGTTGGCATTATAACCGATATATATACTTTTTCTTTTATTTTCGAATTTTTTGTGAGGGCCGGAGACGTAGTGACTGTTGATGAGGTCCTCTGTTGTTACTCCAGGCCTTCACTTCGAACGTATGAGGGATGGGTTGCTGGGCATTAAACCGATGTATATAATTTTTTTATTTTCTAAATTTTTGTGAGGGCCGGAGACGTGGTGTCTGTTGATATGGTCTGTGTCGTTCCTCCGGCCCTTCACTTCGAACGTATGAGGGTGGGTAGTTGGAAATTATAACCGATATATATATACACTTTTTTAAATTACGTATTTCTTGTGAGGGCCGGAGACGTGGTGTCTGTTGATGAGGTCCTGTGCCGTTCCTCCGGTCCTTCACGTCGAACGTATGAGTGAGGGTAGTTGGGCATTATAACCGATATTTACTTTTTTTAATTTCGAATTTTTTGTGAGGGCCGGAGACGTGGTGCCTGTTGATGGGGTCCTGTGTTGTTCCTCCGGCCCTTCACTTCGAACGTATGAGGAAGGGTAAGTGGTCATTATAACCAATATATATACTTTTTTATTTCGAATTGTTTCTGCACTGAAAGAACGGAGAGTTAGAAGTAAATCTTTAACAAAAAGCCACGATAAATCGTTTTTTAGAGGAAACAGCTGACTCATTAATTTGGTTAAAGTGCGTCAGCCGATTTCCCTGTCTGTAGAAAGTGGGGGATAAAAAGGAATTTTCTGCATCCCGCATTCTTCTACATCTCGATGTATTTAATTTTTTGAAAAGCGGATAAATCAGCTAGTGAAAACAAAATATTTTACAAAGTTCTTCGGCAGTTCCATTTGTTTCTAGTTGTAAAAAATTAGCTAAACAGATTAAATCAGGTAGGTTAAAATTTTTTGAACGGTGAGTAGTCTTCAATATCAAAATCTTCCTGCGAAACCCGTAAACTTTTCGCAATTGTTCTCTAGAGGTCTACTGAATGGGTGATCGTTAAAAACAACAGAATACAATAATTTTACATTTTGCGTATTGCCAAATTTCAAAGCTTGCGCGATAACTGGGATATCATTCAGTGTTAAGTAAGACATAATAAATCACTTAAATTGAACCAAAATACGTAAAATATATACAAATATTTGCAGATCACTTAAAATGATATATGAGTAAAATATTTCAACACAGAAAAAAAAATTAATACGCTATGAAAAGATTAAAGTCTAGAATAAAATGTCACTAGTAGCAGTTGTACAAGTTAAAAAATATATCGTATCACAGTCACATTAGCAGTTTTATATTTTCACAATCACTGAGAGTTTGTAAAAAACAATGGAAATAAAAACTCACGGTAAACTTTTGCATACAACGAGATTGTTGAATATGCTGTCATGAATGATAATAGTGTTGAAGTCTTGATGTGTCGGCAAAATTCGACTAAATATCTTCACAATCTTTTCACACAACACTTGAAATTGAATGAAATCGTCAAACACACGTTGAAAAACGCTTTGAAGAATAAATGCGCTTGAATTTTTAAAATCGTCCAACACATTGAAGAACACATTGAATAAATTCACTTATCTTGCATCGTCATCGTCCTTTTACTTCCGGTTTTCTAGGGGATTTTTAAGTGAAGGGAAAGGCCGGCCTCCATATAAACAACGGCCAGATTGCTATACATTTATTAAGGGGAATTATTTACAAGGGAGGGCTAAAGGCCATATTTGTTCCTCCGAAAATTAAACTTTTTCCTTCCCCTTCTAAACTAAATCAGTTGTCAATTACCCCCAGGTGGGCATCTCACTGGATATTTTCGTAAATGCTGCCTGCTTATTCTGTAATTGCTAAGCCACTTAGTGATCTTTTTTACGTAAAGATACTCCTTTCAATTTTGATGTAAAACAAAAAGCTTCCTTTGACGAGTTAAAACGTTTGTCTGGAAACCTGTCTTAGGTATATATCGACAAAATTGTGAAACCGAAATACATACTGATGCATCAATCGACGGACTTGCTACTGTTTTATTACAAAGATTCCCCGATGATAATTCCTTACATCCTATATATTACATGTCTGAACAACGTGAAACGGAGAGGTATATACCAGCTACGAACTCGAAGTTTTAGCAATCATAGAAGCTCTCAAAAAATTTAAAGTGTACATTTTAGAATGCCTTTCAAAATAATTACTGATTGTGGATGCATTTACAAAAACTATGAGTCGAAAGATCTAAACACACGAATCGCGCGTTGGGCCTGAATTTACAAGATTATGATTACCCATTTTACATCGCTCTGGCTCACAAATGGCCCATGTCGACGCTTTAAGTAAATACAGGTTTTAACAAACCAGTGTAATGATTCTATTGTGCATAGGATAAAAAGAATCTCAAGAGCTGGACCCACACATTCTTTCCATAAAAGTTCTTCTTCAAAGGGTCCATATGATAACTACTGTATTAAAAATAATATACTATATAAATTTATTGACGGGCCGAATTTCTTGTTATTCCCGACGAGATGCAGCATCACTTTATCAATAATAATGCTCACGATAAAAAGGACATTTTTCAGTTAAAAAACTCTAGAACATATAAAAAATAAATATTTTATACCGCAGCTTCTATAAAATTGAAAAATATATTTCTAATTGTGTAACATGTATATTGAAAAATAAAAGTCTGGTACACCACGTCTCCGGCCCTGACAAAAAATTCGAAATTAAAAAAGTAAATATCGGTTATAATGCCCAACTACCCTCACTTACGTTCGACGTGAAGGGCCGGAGGAACGGCACAGGACCTCATCAACAGACACCACGTCTCCGGCCCTCACAAGAAATACGTAATTTAAAAAGTATATATATATATCGGTTATAATTTCCAACTTTTCACACATACGTTCAAAGTGAAGGGTGAGAGGAACGACACAGGACCTTATCAACAGACACCACGTCTCCGACCCTCACAAAATATTCAAAATAAAAAAAGATATATAAATCGTTTACATTTCCCACCTACACTCCCTCATACGTTTGAAGTGAAGTCAGGAGTAACGACACAGGACCTCATCAACCGACACCACGTCTCCAAACCTCAAAAAAATTCGAAATAAAAAAAGTATATATATCGGTTTTAATGCCACCTTCCCTCTCACATATGTTCAAACTGAAGGGCAAGAGGAACGACACAGGACGTTATCAACAGACATCACTTCTCCGGTCTTCACAAAATTCGAAAATAAAAGCTGGGCATTATAAACGATGTATGTAATTTTTTTTTATTTTCGAATTTTTTGTGAGGGCCGGAGACGTGGTGTCTGTTGATGAGGTCTTGTGTCGTTCCTCCGGCCCTTCACTTCGAACGTATGAGGGAGTGGGTAGTTGGAAATTATAACCGATATATATATAGGTCTTTTTTTAATTACGTATTTCTTGTGAGGCCCGGAGACGTGGTGTCTGTTGACGAGGTCCTGTGTGTCGTTCCTCTGGCCCTTCACTTCGAACGTATGAATGAGGGTAGTTGTGCATTATAACCGGTATATATACTTTTTTAATTTCGAAATTTTTGTGAGGGTCGGAGACGTGGTGTCTGTTGATGAGGTCCTGTGTTGTTCCTCCGGCCCTTCGTTTGAACGTATGTGAGATGGTAGGTGAGAATAATAACCGATATATATACTTTTTTATTTCGAATTTTTTGTGAGGGTTGGAGAGGTGGTGTCTGTTGATGAGGTCCTGTTTCGTTCCTCCGGCCCTTCACTTCAAACGTATGAGGGAGGGTAGGTAGGAAATGTAAACGATTTTTTTTTTTTTTTATTTTGAATATTTTTGAGGGTCGGAGACGTGGTGTCTGTTTATAAGGTCCTGTGTCGTTCCTCTCACCCTTCACTTTGAACGTATGTGGGAGGGTAGTTGGAAATTATAACCGATATATATATACTTTTTTAAATTACGTATTTCTTGTGAGGGCCGGAGACGTGGTGTCTGTTGATGAGGTCCTGTGCCGTTCCTCCGGCCCTTCACGTCGAACGTATGAGTGAGGGTAGTTGGGCATTATAACCGATATTTACTTTTTTAATTTCGAATTTTTTGTGAGGGCCGGAGACGTGGTGTCTGTTGATGAGGTCCTGTGTGGTTCCTCTGGCCCTTCACTTCGAACGTATGAGTGAGGGTAGGTGTGCATTATAACCGGTATATATACTTTTTTTAATTTCGAAATTTTTGTGAGGGCCGGAGACGTGGTGTCTGTTGATGAGGTCTTGTATCGTTCCTCCGGCCCTTCACTTCGAACGTATGAGGGAGAGTAAGTTGGAAATTATATCCGATATATATATACTTTTTTAAATTTATTTCTTTTTGAGGGCCGGAGACGTGGTGTCTGTTGATGAGGTCCTGTGCCGTTCCTCCGGCCGTTCACGTCGAACGTATGAGTGAGGGTAGGTGGGAATTATAACCGATATATATATATTTTTAATTTCGAATTTTTGTGAGGCCCGGATACCTGGTGTCTGTTGACGAGGTCCTGTGTCGTTCCTCCGGCCCTTCACTTCGAGCGTATGAGGAAGGGTAGGTGGGCATTATAGGATACGTGAGGGCCAGAGACGTGGTGTCTGTTGATGAGGTCCTGTGTCGTTCCTCCGGCCCTTCAATTCGAACGTATGAAAGATGGGAAGGTTGGCATTGTAACCCATATGCATATATTTTATTTTCGTATTTTTTGTGAGGGCCGGAGACGTTGACTGTTGATGAGGTCCTCTGTTGTTAACTTCGAACGTATGAGGGATGGGTAGCTGGGCATTATAAACGATATACTTTTTTATTTTCGAAATTTTTGTGAGGGCCGGAGGCGTGGTGTCTGTTGATGAGTTCTTGTGTCGTTCCTCCGGCCCTTCACTTCGAACGTATGAGGAGGGTAGGTGGGAAATTATAACCGATATATATATATTTTTTAAATACGTTTTCTTGTGAGGCCCGGAGACGTGGTGTCTGTTGACGAGGTCCTTTGTGGTTCCTCTGGCCCTTCACTTCGAACGTATGAATGAGGGTAGTTGTGCATTAGAACCGGTATATATACTTTTTTTTAATTTCGAAATTTTTGTGAGGGTCGGGGACTGGTGTCTGTTAATGAGGTCCTGTGTTGTTCCATGAACGTATAAAGATGGTAGGTGGCATTGCTAACCGATATATACTTTTTTTATTTCGAATTTTTTGTGAGGGCCGGAGACTGGTGTCTGTTGATGAGGTCCTGTTTCGTTCCTCCGGCCCTTCACTTCAAACGTATGAGGGAGGGTAGGTAGGAAATGTAAATGATTTTTTATTTGAATATTTTTTGAGGGTCGGAGACGTGGTGTCTGTTTATAAGGTCCTATGTCATTCCTCTCACCCTTCACTTCGAACCTATGGGGAGGGTAGGGGGACTTTTAACCGATATATATATAATTTTTTTATTTCGAATTTTTTGTGAGGGTCGGTGACGTGGTGTCTGTTGATGAGGTCCTGTGTCGTTCCTCCTGCTCTTCGCTTCGAATGTATGGAGAGGGATGGTGAGAATAATAACCCATATATATATATAGTTTTTTAATTTCGAATTTTTTGTGAGGGCCGGAGACGTGGTGTCTGTTGATGAGGTCATGTGTCGTTCCTCCGGCCCTTCGATTCGAACGTATGAGGGATGGGAAGGTTGGCATTATAACCCATATATATACTTTTTTTTTATTTTCGAATTTGTTGTGAGGCCCGGAGACATGGTGTCTGTTGATAAGGTCCTGTGTCGTTCCTCTGGCCCATCACTTTGAACATATGTGAGAGGAAGGTGGGCATTATAACCTATATATATATATATATATATATATATATATATATATATATTTATACTTTTTTTATTTTTCGAAATTTTTGTGAGGGCCAGAGACGTGGTGTCTGTTGATGAGGTCCTGTGTCGTTCCTCCGGCCCTTCAATTCGAACGTATGAGAGATAGGAAGGTTGGCATTGTAACCGATATGCATACTTTCTTTTATTTTCGAATTTTTTGTGAGAGTCGGAGACGTAGTGACTGTTGATGAGGTCTTCTGTTGTTACTCCGGCCCTTCACTTCGAACGTATGAGGATGGGTAGCTGGGCATTATAAACGATGTATGTAATTTTTTTTATTTTCGAAATTTTTGTGAGGGCCGGAGACGTGGTGTCTGTTGATGAGGTCTTGTGTCGTTCCTCCGGCCCTTCACTTCGAACGTATGAGGGAGGGTAGTTGGAAATTATAACCGATATATATATACTTTTTTAAATTACGTATTTCTTGTGAGGGCCGGAGACGTGGTGTCTGTTGATGAGGTCCTGCGCCGTTCCTCCGGCCGTTCACGTCGAACGTATGAGTGAGGGTAGGTGGGAATTATAACCGATATATATATACTATTTTTAATTTCGAATTTTTGTGAGGCCCGGATACCTGGTGTCTGTTGACGAGGTCCTGTGTGGTTCCTCTGGCCCTTCACTTCGAACGTATGAGGGAGGGTAGGTGTGCATTATAACCGGTATATATACTTTTTTAATTTCGAAATTTTTTGTGAGGGTCGGAGACGTGGTGTCTGTTGATGAGGTCCTGTGTTCTTCCTCCGGCCCTTCGCTTCGACCGTATGAAGATGGTAGGTGAGAATAATAACCGATATATATACTTTTTTATTTCGAATTTTTTGTGAGGGTCGGAGAGGTGGTGTCTGTTGATGAGGTCCTGTTTCGTTCCTCCGGCCCTTCACTTCAAACGTATGAGGGAGGGTAGGTGGGAAATGTAAACGATTTTTTTATTTTGAATATTTTTTTAGGGTCGGAGACGTGGTGTCTGTTTATAAGGTCCTATGTCATTCCTCTCACCCTTCACTTCGAACCTATGCGGGAGGGTAGGGGGCCTTTTAACCGATATATATACTTTTTTTTTTATTTCGAATTTTTGTGAGGGTCGGCGACGTGGTGTCTGTTGATGAGGTCCTGTGTGGTTCCTCTGGCCCTTCACTTCGAACGTATGAGGGAGGGTAGGTGGGCATTATAACCGGTATATATACTTTTTTAATTTCGAATTTTTTGTGAGGGCCGGAGACGTGGTGTCTGTTGATGAGGTCCTGTGTTGTTCCTCCGGCCCTTTACTTCGAACGTATGAGGGAGGGTAGGTGGTCATTATAACCGATATATATACTTTTTTTAATTTCGAATTTGTTGCGGGGCCGGAAACGTGGTGTCTGTTGATGAGGTCATGTGTCGTTCCTCCGGCGCTTCACTTCGAACGTATGAGGGATGGGTAGGTGGGAATTATAACCGATGTATGTAATTTTTTATTTTCGAAATTTTTGTGAGGGCTGGAGATGTGGTGTTTGTTGATGAGGTCCTTTGTGGTTCCTCTGGCCCTTCACTTCGAACGTATGAATGAGGGTAGGTGTGCATTATAACCGATATATATACTTTTTTTAATTTCGAAATTTTTGTGAGGGTCGGAGACGTGGTGTCTGTTGTGAGGTCCTGTGTTGTTCCACCGGCCCTTCACTTCGAACGTATAAAGATGGTAGGTGAGAATAATAACCGATATATATACTTTTTTTTATTTCGAATTTTTTGTGAGGGCCGGAGAGGTGGTGTCTGTTGATAAGGTCCTGTTTGTTCCTCCGGCCCTTCACTTCAAACGTATGAGGGAGGGTAGGTGGAAATGAAATGATTTTTTTTTATTTGAATATTTTTTGAGGGTCGGAGACGTGGTGTCTGTTTATATCCTATGTCATTCCTTCACCCTTCACTTCGAACCTATGGGGGAGGGTAGTGGGGACTTTTAACCGATATATATAATTTTTTTATTTCGAATTTTTTGTGAGGGTCGGTGACGTGGTGTCTGTTGATGAGGTCCTGTGTGGTTCCTCCGGCCCTTCACTTCGAACGTATGAGGGAGGGTAGGTGGGCGTTATAACCGATATATATAATTTTTTTTTTTTTAATTTCGAATTTTTGTGAGGGCCGGAGACGTGTTGTCTGTTGATGAGGTCCTGTGTCGTTCCTCCGGCCCTTCACTTCGAACGTATGGAGAGGGATGGTGAGAATAATAACCCATATATATATTAGTTTTTAATTTCGAATTTTTTGTGAGGGCCGGAGACGTGGTGTCTGTTGATGAGGTCATGTGTCGTTCCTCCGGCCCTTCACTTCGAACGTATGAGGGATGGGTTGGTTGGCATTATAACCGATATATATACTTTCTTTTATTTTCGAATTTTTTGTGAGGGCCGGAGACGTAGTGACTGTTGATGAGGTCCTGTGTCGTTCCTCTGGCCTTCACTTTGAACGTATGTGAGAGGAAGGTGGGCATTATAACTATATATATTATTACCGATATATATAATTTTTTTATTTATACTTTTTTTTATTTTTCGAAATTTTTGTGAGGGCCAGAGACGTGGTGTCTGTTGATGAGGTCCTGTGTCGTTCCTCCGGCCCTTCAATTCGAACGTATGAGGGATGGGAAGGTTGGCATTGTAACCGATATGTATACTTTCTTTTATTTTCGAATTTTTTGTGAGGCCCGGAGACGTAGTGACTGTTGATGAGGTCCTCTGTTGTTACTCCGGCCCTTCACTTCGAACGTATGAGGGATGGGTAGCTGGGCATTATAAACGATGTATGTAATTTTTTTTTATTTTCGAAATTTTTGTGAGGGCCGGAGACGTGGTGTCTGTTGATGAGGTCTTGTGTCGTTCCTCCGGCCCTTCACTTCGAACGTATGAGGGAGGGTAGTTGGAAATTATAACCGATATATATATACTTTTTTAAATTACGTATTTCTTGTGAGGGCCGGAGACGTGGTGTCTGTTGATGAGGTCCTGTGCCGTTCCTCCGGCCGTTCACGTCGAACGTATGAGTGAGGGTAGGTGGGAATTATAACCGATATATATATACTTTTTTTAATTTCGAATTTTTGTGAGGCCCGGATACCTGGTGTCTGTTGATAAGGTCCTGTGTGGTTCCTCTGGCCCTTCACTTCGAACGTATGAGGGAGGGTAGGTGTGCATTATAACCGGTATATATACTTTTTTAATTTCGAAATTTTGTGAGGGTCGGAGACGTGGTGTCTGTTGATGAGGTCCTGTGTTGTTCCTCCGGCCCTTCGCTTCGAACGTATGAAGATGGTAGGTGAGAATAATAACCGATATATATACTTTTTTATTTCGAATTTTTGTGAGGGTCGGAGAGGTGGTGTCTGTTGATGAGGTCCTGTTTCGTTCCTCCGGCCCTTCACTTCAAACGTATGAGGGAGGGTAGGTGGGAAATGTAAACGATTTTTTTTTTATTTTGAATATTTTTTGAGGGTCGGAGACGTGGTGTCTGTTTATAAGGTCCTATGTCATTCCTCTCACCCTTCACTTTGAACCTATGTGGGAGGGTAGGGGGCCTTATAACCGATATATATATACTTTTTTTTATTTCGAATTTTTGTGAGGGTCGGTGACGTGGTGTCTGTTGATGAGGTCCTGTGTGTTCCTCTGGCCCTTCACTTCGAACGTATGAGGGAGGGTAGGTGATCATTATAACCGATATATATACTTTTTTAATTTCGAATTTGTTGCGAGGGCCGGAAACGTGGTGTCTGTTGATGAGGTCATGTGTCGTTCCTCCGGCCCTTCACTTCGAACGTATGAGGGATGGGTAGCTGGGCATTATAAACGATGTATGTAATTTTTTTATTTTCGAAATTTTTGTGAGGGCTGGAGATGTGGTGTTTGTTGATGAGGTCCTTTGTGGTTCCTCTGGCCCTTCACTTCGAACGTATGAATGAGGGTAGTTGTGCATTATAACCGGTATATATACTTTTTTAATTTCGAAATTTTTGTGAGGGTCGGAGACGTGGTGTCTGTTAATGAGATCCTGTGTTGTTCCTCCGGACCTTCGCTTCGAACGTATAAAGATGGTAGGTGAGAATAATAACCGATATATATACTTTTTTTTCTATTTCGAATTTTTTGTGAGGGTCGGAGAGGTGGTGTCTGTTGATGAGGTCCTGTGTTCGTTCCTCCGGCCCTTCACTTCAAACGTATGAGGGAGGGTAGGTAGGAAATGTAAACGATTTTTTTTTATTTGAATATTTTTTGAGGGTCGGAGACGTGGTGTCTGTTTATAAGGTCCTATGTCATTCCTCTCACCCTTCACTTCGAATCTATGGGGGAGGGTAGTGGGGCCTTTTAACCGATATATATAATTTTTTTATTTCGAATTTTTTGTGAGGGTCGGTGACGTGGTGTCTGTTGATGAGGTCCTGTGTGGTTCCTCTGGCCCTTCACTTCGAACGTATGAGGGAGGGTAGGTGGGCGTTATAACCGATATATATAATTTTTTAATTTCGAATTTTATGTGAGGGCCGAAGACGTGTTGTCTGTTGATGAGGTCCTGTGTCGTTCCTCCGGCTCTTCGCTTCGAATGTATGGAGAGGGATGGTGAGAATAATAACCCATATATATATATAGTTTTTAATTTCGAATTTTTTGTGAGGGTCGGAGACGTGGTGTCTGTTGATGAGGTCATGTGTCGTTCCTCCGGCCCTTCGATTCGAACGTATGAGGGATGGGAAGGTTGGCATTGTAACCCATATATATACATTCTTTTATTTTCGAATTTGTTGTGAGGCCCGAAGACCTGGTGTCTGTTGATAAGGTCCTGTGTCGTTCCTCTGGCCCATCACTTTGAACATATGTGAGAGGGAAGGTGGGCATTATAACCTATATATATATATATATATATATATACATACATATATATATATATATATATATATATATATATTTATACTTTTTTTATTTTTCGAAATTTTTGTGAGGGCCGGAGACGTGGTGTCTGTTGATGAGGTCCTGTGTCGTTCCTCCGGCCCTTCAATTCGAACGTATGAGGGATGGGAAGGTTGGCATTGTAACCGATATGCATACTTTCTTTTATTTTCGAATTTTTTGTGAGAGCCGGAGACGTAATGACTGTTGATGAGGTCCTCTGTTGTTACTCCGGCCCTTCACTTCGAACGTATGAGGGATGGGTAGCTGGGCATTATAAACGATGTATGTAATTTTTTTTTATTTTCGAAATTTTTGTGAGGGCCGGAGACGTGGTGTCTGTTGATGAGGTCTTGTGTCGTTCCTCCGGCCCTTCACTTCGAACGTATGAGGGAGGGTAGTTGGAAATTATAACCGATATATATATACTTTTTTAAATTACGTATTTTTGTGAGGGCCGGAGACGTGGTGTCTGTTGATGAGGTCCTGCGCCGTTCCTCCGGCCGTTCACGTCGAACGTATGAGTGAGGGTAGGTGGGAATTATAACCGATATATATATACTATTTTTAATTTCGAATTTTTGTGAGGCCCGGATACCTGGTGTCTGTTGACGAGGTCCTGTGTGGTTCCTCTGGCCCTTCACTTCGAACGTATGAGGGAGGGTAGGTGTGCATTATAACCGGTATATATACTTTTTTTTAATTTCGAAATTTTTGTGAGGGTCGGAGACGTGGTGTCTGTTGATGAGGTCCTGTGTTGTTCCTCCGGCCCTTCGCTTCGAACGTATGAAGATGGTAGGTGAGAATAATAACCGATATATATACTTTTTTTTATTTCGAATTTTTTGTGAGGGTCGGAGAGGTGGTGTCTGTTGATGAGGTCCTGTTTCGTTCCTCCGGCCCTTCACTTCAAACGTATGAGGGAGGGTAGGTGGGAAATGTAAACTTTTTTTTTTATTTTGAATATTTTTTGAGGGTCGGAGACGTGGTGTCTGTTTATAAGGTCCTATGTCATTCCTCTCACCCTTCACTTCGAACCTATGCGGGAGGGTAGGGGGGCTTTTAACCGATATATATACTTTTTTTTATTTTAATTTTTTGTGAGGGTCGGTGACGTGGTGTCTGTTGATGAGGTCCTGTGTGGTTCCTCTGGCCCTTCACTTCGAACGTATGAGGGAGGGTAGGTGGGCATTATAACCGGTATATATACTTTTTTTTAATTTCGAAATTTTTGTGAGGGCCGGAGACGTGGTGTCTGTTGATGAGGTCCTGTGTTGTTCCTCCGGCCCTTTACTTCGAACGTATGAGGGAGGGTAGGTGGTCATTATAACCGATATATATACTTTTTTTAATTTCGAATTTGTTGCGGGGCCGGACACGTGGTGTCTGTTGATGAGGTCATGTGTCGTTCCTCCGGCGCTTCACTTCGAACGTATGAGGGATGGGTAGGTGGGAATTATAACCGATGTATGTAATTTTTTTAATTTCGAAATTTTTGTGAGGGCTGGAGATGTGGTGTTTGTTGATGAGGTAACCGATATATATACTTTTTTTTTTATTTCGAATTATATGTGTCGTTCCTCCCTCCGGTCCTTCACTTCGAACGTATGGAGAGGGATGGTGAGAATAAAAACCGATACATATATATATAGTTTTTAAAATTACGTATTTCTTGTGAGGGCCGGAGACGTGGTGTCTGTTGATGAGGTCCTGTGCCGTTCCTCCGGCCCTTCACGTCGAACGTATGAGTGAGGGTAGTTGGGCATTATAACCGATATTTACTTTTTTAATTTCGAATTTTTTGTGAGGGCCGGAGACGTGGTGTCTGTTGATGAGGTCCTGTGTTGTTCCTCCGGCCCTTCCCTTCGAACGTATGTGGGATGGTAGGTGGGCATTATAACCGATATATATATATACTTCCTTTTATTTTCGAAATTTTTGTGAGGGCCGGAGACGTGATGTTTGTTGATGAGGTCCTGTTTCGTTCCTCCGGCCCTTCACTTCGAACGTGTGAGGAAGGGTAAGTGGTCATTATAACCAATATATATACTTTTTTTAGTTCGAATTTTTTGTGAGGGCCGGAGACGTGCTGTCTGTTGATGAGGTTCTATGTTGTTCCTCCGGCCCTTCACTTCGAACGTATGAAGGAGGGTAGGTGGGCATTATAGCCGATATATATACTTTTTTTTCTTTCGAATTTTTTGTGAAAACCGGAGAAGTGATGTCTGTTGATAACGTCCTGTGTCCTTCCTCTGGCCCTTAAGTTTGAACATATGTGAGAGGGAAGGTGTCATTATAACCGATATATATACTTTTTTTATTTCGAATTTTTTGTGAGGTTTGGAGACGTGGTGTCTGTTGATGAGGTCCTGTGTCGTTCCTCCTGCCCTTCACTTCAAACGTATGAGGGAGGGTAGGTGGAAAATGTAAACGATTTATATATCTTTTTTATTTTGAATATTTTGTGAGGGTCGGAGACGTGGTGTCTGTTGATAAGGTCCTGTGTCGTTCCTCTCACCCTTCACTTCGAACGTATGTGGGAGGGTAGGAGGGCATTATAACCGATATATATATACTTTTTTTTTTATTTCGAATTTTATTTGAGGGCCGGGTTTCGTGGTGTCTGTTGATGAGTTCCAGTGTTGTTCCTCCGTCCCTTCACTTCTAACGTATGTGGGAGGGTAGGTGGGCATTATAACCGATATATATATACATTTTTTAATTTCGAATTTCTTGTGAGGGCCGGAGACGTGGTGTCAGTTGATGAGCTTCTGTGTCGTTCCTCCGCCCTTCACTTCGAACGTATGGAGAGGGATGGTGAGAATAATAACCGATATATATATATACTTTTTTTAATTTTGAATTTTTTGTGAGGGTCGATAAGGTCCTGTTGATAAGGTCCTGTGTCGTTCCTCCCGCTCTTCACTTCGAACGTATGAGGGAGGGTAGATGGGAATTATAACCTACTGATTGGTATACCCGTTCTTCCCATGGCTGAACTGAAAAATTAAACAACACAGATTGAAGGAGAAAAAAGGTTTTAATGAGTTAATTTTACGTGAATTGCAAATTAAACAAAAAAAGCTTTTGGCGTAACTCAGGTATTAAAAAAAGAGAGAAAGAAAACACCTTTGTTAAATTTTAAGTATGTAGGTCTAATAGCTGATAAAAAGGATTTTTTTTATTTATAACTCATCGTAACACTCTTGAGGGTTGATTTTTGAAAATACCTTCCTAAGCTGATCTCTGCTCAGCAAAAGTAACACATTGATAAAAGTTTTGTGTAATGAACGCTTAAAATAGTGTAAATAATTTTTATCTGAAAGTATAATACATTAATATTACTTTCTGTAGTATTTATTTTATGTTAAAATTGTAATATTAGCAAGCAACGTCATTTCTTAAACTATAATGACGATCCAATGAAAAACATAGCGTAGTGTTAACAATAGAGTCAAGTTGGCAAATGCCTAGCTACTTTCATAACTCGAGCTTTATTAGAGCTTTGTAACAACCACCCTGTAGGTGTGCGATGCACGTTAATACTTTATCCACCGCATAATGATTTACTGCAGTTTTTTTCATAAAATATTTTTTTGGATCACTACATTTACAAATTAAGGGATATACATAAACAAAATACTCCACTTTGGAAAATTTAATCCGTTACAGCTAATAAATTAATTAAAGATATTCCACTGTAAAATTAATTATATATACCATTCACTTAAAATAAGTAGTCAAATCATTTTCTAAGGTCTTCATTAACATACAAAAACATAAGACACTTAAATTTTGACAAACTATTTTTTCCGCTAAAATACTCATCATGGAACCCGTGCTGCCATATATCTTGGAAGAATGGATTTCAAAGAATATTCCTGCTAATTATTGGTAGAATATTCCTTCTAAGTTGGTGTGGTGTGGTAGTTCGGAGAAAGGGGTGCCAGCTCAGATGTCGTCCACGTTATTTGACTGTGGTTCAAAATTACGTGATCCGTTGCTAAAAGCCCTCGTGTAGCTGAACAGTGCAACAATAATATTCACTCACTCTCACACTCCAAGAAATACAGAACAATAGTTATTGCGTTTTTAAGTGTAAAAATAATTATATCTGCCTATTCAATTAAAATTATAGCGTTAAAATTAACTACTAACCACAAATAAATTTTGAAAATTTGTCCAATTGATGCAGTGTGAAAGAGAAAGCTTATTTAATTTAAGTATCAGAAATGATAAAAGCATTTATTTGGAAAAAAGATCAATTTCTTACTATTAAATGTGCATAATAAAATGTTAAAAAAAATATTAAAATAAAGAGAGATTTATAACAACCTCTCCCTTCAAAACTTAGTTTGATTCTGAAATAGAAAAAAATAGGCATTATATCAGAGGAATTATAATTAGAAGCGAGCACTTTGCGTAGCCAAAACAAAAAAGGTTTTTCACAAACAAAAGATAGATATATGCAGACGTGGGTTTTTTTTTCAGCGCATGCCAGAATTGCTAGCAGAAGACAGAATTTTTTCCTACTTACTTGACAAATATCGTTATATTTTTGACACTTTTCCCAAATCTTTATAAATTATAGTCTATGCTATAAATTATAGCCTATGTGCTATTCTGATGTATAAGCTATATTACTGTAAAGTTTCATTAAAATCCATTTAGTAGTTTTTGCGTGAAAGACTAACAAAGATTTTCACAAACTTTCACAATTATATATATTAGATATATATATACTTTTTTTTAATTTCCAATTTCTTGTGAGGGCCGGAAACGTGGTGTCTGTTGATGAGGTCCTGTGTCGTACCTCTGGCCCTTCACTGCGAAGGTATGAGGAAGGGGTAGGTGGGCATTATAACCGATATATATACTTCCTTCTATTTCGAATTTTTTGTGAGGGCCGGAGACGTGGTGTCTGTTGATGAGGTCTTGTGTCGTTCCTCCGGCCCTTCACTTCAAACGTATGAGGGATGGGTAGGTGGGCATTATAACCGATATATATATTTTCTTTTATTTTCGAATTTTTTGTGAGGGCCAGAGACGTGGTGTCTGTAATGAGGTCCTGTGTCGTTCCTCCGGCCCTTCACTTCAAACGTATGAGGGAGGGTAGATGGGAAACATAAACGATTTATGTACCTTTTTTATTTTGAATGTTTTGTGACGGCCGGATCTGTCGTTGTTGTTGATGGAGGTCCTGTGTTGGTCTCCGGCCTAACGCCACAAACGAATGTGGGTGGAATGAGGGAGGTTAGGTGGCAAGTATAAACAAGTTATAAATCTTTTTGTATTTCGAATATCTTGTGAGGGCCGGAGCTGTCGTTTTTTGGTGATGGAGGTCCTGTGAAGGTTTTCCGGACCTGCGCCACAAACAAATGTGGGTGGAATGAGGTAGGGTAGATGGGAAATATAAACGATTTATATATCTTTTTTTAATTTGAATATTTTGTGAGTACCGGAGTTGTGGTTCTTGGTGATGAAGGTCACGTGTTGGTTCTCCGGCCCTGTGCCATTTAAGAATGTGGGTGGTATGAGGGAGGGTAGGTGGGAAATATAAACGAATAATGTACCTTTTTTATTTTTATATTTTTTGAGGGCCGGAGCTGTCGTTAATAGTGATGGAGGTCCTGTGTTGGTTTTCCGGCCCTGCGCCACAAAAGAATGTGGGTGGTATGAAGGAGGGTAGGAGGGAAGTATAAACGATTTATTATCTTTTTTCTTTTGAATATTTTGTGAGGGCCGGAGTTGTCGTTCTTGGTGATGGAGGTCCTGTGTTGTTTCTCTGGCCTTACGCCACAAACGAATGTGGTTGGTATGAGGGAGGATAGGTGGGAATTATAAACGATTTATTATCTTTTTTCTGTTGAGTATTTTGTGAGGACCGGAGTTGTCGTTCTTGGTGATGGGGGTCCTGTGTTGTTTCTCTGGCCTTGCGCCACAAACGAAAGTGGTTGGTATGAAGGAGGATAGGTGGAAAAAAAACGATTTATTATCTTTTTTCTGTTGAATATTTTGTGAATACCGGAGTTGTGGTTCTTGGTGATGAATGTTACGTGTTGGTTCACCGGCCCTGAGCTACAGAACAATGTGGGTGGAATGAGGGAGGGTAGGTGGGAAATATAAACGATTTACGTACCTTTTTTAATTTCAATATTTTGTGAGAGCCGGATCTGTCGTTGTTGTTGATGGAGGTCCTGTGTTGGTCTCGGCCTAACGCCACAAACGAATGTGGGTGGAATGAGGGAGGTTAGGTGGCAAGTATAAACAAGTTATAAATCTTTTTGTATTTCGAATATCTTGTGAGGGCCGGAGCTGTCGTTTTTTGGTGATGGAGGTCCTGTGAAGGTTTTCCGGCCCTGCGCCACAAAAGAATGTGGGTGGTATGCAGGAGGGTAGGAGGGAAGTATAAACGATTTATTATCTTTTTTCTTTTGAATATTTTGTGAGGGCCGGAGTTGTCGTTCTTGGTGATGGAGGTCTTGTGTTGTTTCTCTGGCCTTACGCCACAAACGAATGTGGTTGGTATGAGGGAGGATAGGTGGGAATTATAAACGATTTATTATCTTTTTTCTGTTGAATATTTTGTGAGGGCCGGAGTTGTCGTTCTTGGTGATGGAGGTCCTGTGTTGTTTATCCGGCCTTGCGCCACAAACGAATGTGGTTGGTATGAGGGAGGATAGGTGGGAATTATAAACGATTTATTATCTTTTTTCTGTTGAATATTTTGTGAGGGCCGGAGTTGTCGTTCTTGGTGATGGAGGTCCTATGTTGTTTCTCTGGCCTTGCGCCACAAACGAATGTGGTTGGTATGAGGGAGGATAGGTGGGAATTATAAACGATTTATTATCTTTTTTCTGTTGAATATTTTGTGAGGGCCGGAGTTGTCGTTCTTGGTGATGGAGGTCCTGTGTTGTTTCTCTGGCCTTGCGCCACAAACGAATGTGGTTGGTATGAGGGAGGATAGGTGGGAAAAATAAACGATTTATTGTCTTTTTTCTGTTGAATTTTGTGAGGGCCGGAGTTGTCGTTCTAGGTGGTGGAGGTCCTGTGTTGTTTCTCTGGCTCTGCGCCACAAACGAATGTTGGTGGTATGAGGGATGACAGGTGGGAAATATAAACGATTTATATATCTTTTTTTATTTTGAATATTTTGTGAGGGCTGGAGTTGTCGTTCTGGGTGATGGATGTTCTGTTTTGATTTCGGGTCTTAGCCACAAAGTCTTACTTTTAACTCTTGTATTATGTAATTATGAATGTATCTTGTGGACTACCTTTAAATTGTATTACATTATTATGAATATATATTGTGAACTTAGCTTTAATTTATATTATGTAATTATAAATGTATATTGTGAGTGTACCTTTAATTTATATCACGTAATTATGTATGCATATTCTGAATTTTTGTTTAATTTCTATCTATTAATTATGTTTGTATATCAGGAATTTATCTTTAACTTGTTTCACGTAATAATGCATGTGTATGATGAATTTACCTTTAATTTATATTATGCAATTATGTATGTATATTGTGAACCTACCTTTAATTTGTATTATGTAATTATGTTTGTGTATTGTGAATTTACCTTTAATTTGTATTTTATAATTAGGAATGTTTATTGTGAAACCTTTAATTTATGTTATGTAATTATGAATGTATATTGTGAACTTACCTTTAATTTGTATCACGAACTTATGTATGTATATTGTAAGTTTACCTTTAATTTGCATTATGTAAATTTACTGTGTACTTTTGTAAAATTGTAAGCCAAAATCGTGTTCAATAAAGACTGAACGCGGGGGTGACCGTTTCCAGGATGACAGGTTTGTAGCTCTAAACCCCTTTCAGATGAGTTCAGTTCCCTTGGGTATTCTATCAATAGCCCTCATGTTGCTTTTTAGAGGGACGTTAATATAATTCTATCTCTCATTAATAGCTGAGTAGCCGAGTAATCATTACTCATGGTCAACGAACCAAAAATATGGGTCCTAGTGCCACCGAGAGAGGGCATGAGGGTAGAGGGCATGATGCGTGTTAAATTTATCAAGGCTCAAATCTTCCACGTTGGCATGGTGGGGAAGTTAAGAAATTGGAGTACCAGATCATGTGTCGTCCACGTCACTTCCGAGTTCAAAATTATCAGGTCCATTGCCCATACCCCTTTGAATATTCCGCCAATATAGCCTTCGTGTTCAGTCAGAGTACGACAGTGTTTCTCAAACTGTGGGGCGCGCCCCCTGGGGAGACGCGGTAACCCTGCGAGGGGGACGCGAGCATATTGAAAATAAAAGGTTTAAAAAAATAATTTTTTGGACTGAAGTAAAACAAAATGCTTTCTGACATAATAAAAAATACACATTTGCACTGATATAATTTATTTTTATCATCTGGTGATCATCAAAAATAAAAGATTCCACTTAAAAAGCCCATTAGCCATCTTTGATCCTATAATCAAATTAAAAAATATATTTTGTTTGCTTTGCGGTCAATATGAGAACGATGAGAGATTTTTTTATTACGTTTCTTTTAACCTAAAATATTACTTCAGCTGACCTTCGAACTTACTGGTATGGTTATCTCTGTCTTTTTTTTAGGGAAATTGTAAATATATATAATATATTTCTGTTTCATCTTTTTCCATGTGAAAGAGATGGAAATATATGGATAAGCATGAGTTTGATATATGGATAAGCATGAGTATTCTGAAACATATAATGTATAATGAAAAACGTTTTACACAATTATTTTTTAGAACATGCTACACTTTCCCCATGAACACTTTTGTAGTTTTGATTGCTGTGTTGTACGACTTATTATGGTTTATAAATGTAAATAAGCAGATTAAAAAAATGGGCGTCTGTGATCCCTATTGAAGGAAGTTGAAACTGATCAAGCAATTAAATAACCTACTGAAGTAATGCATATTAATCAAGATAGCGAAAGTAAATATCAGAAAAGCGTTAGACATGAAACGTTTGAGTTGATTTGAAATTTTCAAATGCTGCCTTAAGATCTTTATGAAGAAAACTATGAAGCCATAATGTAGCACTTCGCCTTGTCAAAAAGACACAAGGAAGAAAAAGTTCAAAATGCTATTTGTAGATCGTCAAACAACAGCAAAACTACAAAAACGTGAACAAAATATGACAGTTTAGCTGGAAAATAACGTTCCTGTGTTGTTAGCGAAAAGTGTTGTTAGCGATTTATGTCCTTTATTAAGCACACGCACATTTGAAACATTTTCTTTAGTTTTATTGGATTTTTTTCTCAAATTTTCTAAGAAAAATTGAAAAGTCCTTGAAAGTAGGTAAGTATATTTTCTCTTAATTAAATTATTCACTGGAATTTTTTTTGTGATTTTTATCGTGTATAGTAAAAATAAGTTTTAAATAAATTATAGTTTTAAAACAAACTAAAAAACACGCTTTTATAGTGAATCGAACTAAAAAGTAAAATATATATATGTATATATATATTACTTAAAAGTAACATATACAAACTTTAATACTTATCTTGATAATTTGTACGGTTTATAATTATGATCGTATTGTAGCTTTAACGCCAAAGTGCATTATTATTGCATTCAATACATTATTATTTTTAGAGGGGGCGCGATGAAAATTATGATTGAAAATTGGGTCGCCAGTAGTGAAAGTTTGAAAACCACTGGAGTACGACATTAATAAATAATGAATAAATTACGAAAGCTCTTCATTTTTAAAAAATAAATGATTTTTCCTTTTTTTCTCAGTAATAAGAAAAGTATTACATTTAATATATATATGGAAATCTAACCAAAATCTCCCAATAAAAGTTAGACTCTTCAGATTGCGGGGTCTTAAGGTGTCCAACTACCCTAAAATCATGATTTTTTTAATTGATAAATTTTTTATGATTTTCTTTTATAGACCATTTTATTAGCTTTATAAAAATAACAATTTTTTTTTATTTTCTGTTCACTAGAACAAAAACTACAAGTGTTTTAGGAGAAGCCGATGCGATAACTTTACATTAGATGTCAACTTTAAAATGCGTTTTACTCGAAATGAGTTCTTTGCGAAAAGTTCAAACGGAGACAGCGATGGCCCAAAAAGTTTTTTAAATAATTTACTGAAATTTTTTGTGTATGTTCTGTATAACAGTAGAAGTGTTTTAAACTTCAGATTTATTAATCACTGTTTGTAATTTACAGTTCTTTATGTAAATATAATCACTATTTTTTAAGGAATTTCATATAATAGCTAAGATAAAGTGTTATAGGTTTTTTGAAGAAATTAAAATATCTCTTATCCTGAAGGTCATTTTAAAAAGAAATACATTAAATTTGAAAAATTGAGAATTTCTTCATTTATTACTTGTACACAGCAGACCCTGTTTATGTCATTTTTTGTCAATTCCCCCATTTTTTTACATTTTCCCTTTTTTACAATTCTTTTCTCTTTTCTTTTTCTTTCTCTTCTTTATTTTAGCCTTTTTTTCTGAAAATGTACTAAATAAATCTAAAAGCCACAAAAAAACCTCCATATCTCCATTTTTTTAAAAAAAAAGTCATCGCAAGCAGTCAGATACCTTAATGGCGAAGTGTCCAGAGGGTTTTTAGAATTTACGGGTTCAGTTTCAATAAATCGAATCAAATAATTCAGGTGATGATGCTTCTTGAAATTAAAAGAATTTATTACAAGTTATAGGGAAAAGTTTACAGGGGGAGAGTATTTACCGGGCAATAAGAATTAAAACATTCTGATATTACAGTTAGATAATATCCTGTAAAAGGACGTTAAAAATCTATGAAAAGCTTATTACGTGACAGGAACAAACCGCCTAGTTAGCGAGTGAGCGCGCATGAGCAAAAGCGCTACGTCTTCTTCGGTGGTTAGAGGACTTTTGCAGGAATATTATTTGTGTCGACGTTACGTAATCCCGCCAGATGGCGTTGATCCAGAAAGCGGCTTTAATTAAATTTACCGTCCTTTGGAAAATGATATAAGCGAACCTTTTACAAAGATATATAGTTAAAGGGAATATCCTACATATATGAATAAAGAGAAATTCATAAAAGGTGATAAATATAAGATTGGGAAAATAAATTATGGGTATATACTTTTTGTTTTGGGAGTTGATTACCTTGTAATATTACAAAAAGGATTTCATTCCAAATTATATAACCTGCATTTATATGTGCTTTACAAAGCTCTCGATAAGGAATTGATGGGATAAAGTAATTGTGGCGATTTGATGATTAATTATAGACAAGAAATGAGAAGGTAATTGTTTTGTTGCTCAATGCATCTCCGGTACTTCTTCAATCAGTAAACCAATCAACAAGAACTGTTACTTGAATGAACAAACTGATGAAGTTACAAACATTTAAAGAGACTGCATCAAACAGAGAAACATTACTAAGCGAAGTAATAAATACAGTTTTCAAATTAGAGCTGTTATTTTGAATTGGCAGCTTATCTTCAGGTTTCCTGTGTTCTCAAAATTACATTTCTATGTTTTTTTTGTCCCAATATCTTTAGTTGAGCAGTTTACATCACGCTTTAATTTTTTTCAAGTTAATAAGATTTATTTTACTTAAAATAACCAGTTTTAGTTATTTGTTCCCTTGTAGTGCCGCCAACACACAAAAATATTTTTGGAGAGTTGGTGCAAGTGCCGAATGTGAAAAAAGGAAATAAAGTGAATTGATTTATTGAGTTATATTTTGATGTATAATTCGAATCAAGAAATTCTCAGATGCTCTCCAACTCAAATATCAGGCTAAATAAATGAAGCAAGAAAGCAAACTAAAAAGATTGAGCCGAAGTTCTTTCTTACTTATACCTCTAACTTTCCGGAAAAAAATTTTTTTTACACAAATAAAATAAAGTGGGGAACATGTTATATTTAAATGAGAGAAGTATCCATCAGACTATTTTTTTTATAAACGACAAAAAAAAAGAGGTGAGAACCAAAACGAAAAAACTGCAGCGGCGATACGAAACTTATGTCCGAAATGAGTTGTTGCAAATACCGTTTTTGACTCTTGATCAAACACGAGAATGAGATAAATCTGACTTTTAAAGAGATGTAAATATTTAAATAAGGGTGGAAGGTTTCCTTGCCAATTCATTACCGAAAACGCATAAATTTTCTTTCGAAACGAAATTGAATCTAGTCAACAGCGTATAAAAAGGTACAGTTCGTGTTTTTTTTTTAAAGTATCCCATTTCATTTGTGCTTCATGCAAGTGATTTCAAATAAAAAAAATGTTAAATAGAAGATTTAAAAGGATTTTGCAGCGAACTATCTTGGGAAGGTTTTCCTCACACAAAACACTAACTTGAAGCAATTTTCTTTAAAGTTTACTTGAAATTTAATTGCCACCTCCTTACAGTGAAAATAAGATATGCAAATTACTTCTAATAAGGTAATTCGGGGGAAGATACTAGTTTGTTAGTAGTACTTTTCTACGTCGATAGATAGCAATACTGGGCCACTTGTATGAAGAGTTTGATCCGACATTAAGTGTGGCTTGCGAATTTATCTGAATTAATCGTCTTTAATTGGTGTTATTTTTGGATCTCGTGAACATTTGAAGTGGCGAGTACAACTTTTATAATATTCCGTTCCTCATATTTAAAGTTTACAAACGTACTTGCTATTTTAAATAAGATATTAGCAATATATAAGTGAGTTACACATTATGTAACACGTACGATGCATGTTCAGGCGGCCATAAAACTGTAGCAAATAAGGATATAAGCGTGTGTGGCATCTTCCCTTTATACTTGGGGGAAGACGCCACATGATTCAGAAATAAATAAAATGAACTTAAAATTTTTTTTAAAAAAAATTGTAATACTGTATAATATTGTATAAAATACAAATGCAATTAATAATTTTTATTATAATTAATATTACTTAAATGCAAGTAATGATGAGTGGTCAATCCCCATCGGTTGCCTCCACCAGCACAAAACACAGGACCACATCCCTATTCCTCTGGTCAGAAAACGCAACCCATCCGGGCTTAAAAAACTAACATAAGAAGTCTTAACTGAATCAGAGAGGAGAGAAACTGTACCGCGAAAAAGGACCGAAGAAAGCTAGAAAAGGCAGGTAAGGTCAAAACAAATAACAAGAAACCTTCGAAGAAACAGAAGAAAAAGAGACGTGTCAGTTCGTCATCCTCAAGCGGAGAAATTCCTCTAGATACTTGACGATTTTTGTGCTGTTTTTAAAAGGTACTTTAAAAGGTAAAAGGTACTAAAAGGGGACCAAAATGTGACTGGATTAAGTGCATCGAATGCAACAAATGGTTGCACGAAATTTGCAATGATAATCATTTTCACAGAGTGAAATGTTGTATAGGCTATCCTTCGAATCACGCACATGGTACTGTTATTATTTTTAGCAAACTAATTATGAAATAATTTAATTTTTTTTTTTGTTTTTATATAGTTATTGTTACTTTATATTTAATTTCGTAATGTGTTTGCCTTATTTATTTAATTACTGTGGTGTAGCTGCATCTTAATCTATGTTTGGGGGCATCTTCCCCCATATATGGGGAACATGCCACAATTAAAATTAATTTCTTTAACATTATATTTCAAGCCAATTAAGTATTGAAAAATAAAGTGTATTTTTTTCATAGTCTTGTCATTTCACTTTTCAATGTACTAATCGAAAACTCTTAAAATATGGCAACTTCTGCCGATTTACCTATGTGTAGGCGAAGGGGAAAGTTACTTGAGAGTTACGCAAACACGTGAGCTTTCATTCATTCAATTAACTAGTTAAAAATTCCTTTCCTAGATTCAGACATTTTCTAGTATAAGAGAAATCATATATCATCGTGAGAAGTTTTCTGCAGAATATCATTATTCAGCGTTTTATAGTTAACTATTCCAGTTTCATTCGTTTCATGGAAACTTAGCGTCAGAGTGTCTGTATATCTTTTCGTGCTTGCAGTGGCGTAACGGAGAATATTTGCCCCCTGCAAAGTCAGATTTTGAGCATCTTACAAATGATTGCAAAACCATAACATAATATAGACTTTGGGCCCCCTAGAATCCTACCACACCCGCCTGCGATGCGAGGGTGACGGGGGTATATGTTACACCACTGGGTGTTTGCAAATGTATATTTTGATTAATTAGAAACAGCTAGATTATTTCCCATTTTGAAATAACTGGATGAGGATGACACCTGAGTTGGCGTCCCCTCCACAAACTCCAATCCCCCTTAACGGTAATCTGGACAGATTTAACATGAGTCAACCCCTCTGCATCTGGGTTGCGTGTGTAATAATTTCTGATTCATGATTAATATATATAGAACTGATCCTTCAAGTTTTCACTAACAAGGGGAGGGCACGACTAAGGAAATTCATTTGGGGACGAGACTTTGCGTAGTTGCAGTACTCCCTTCGGGTGTTCAACCTTCAATGTAATTCCGCCGAATGGCCAGTCAATTCGGAGAAATTAGCCTTCGAAATTCATGCTTACTTTTATACAATTAAATTTTAATTACCTCCAGCGATGCAATGGCTTTGTTGGTAGAGTACCTGTTTATCAAACGACCGGCAAAGGTTCGAGTCACGCGAACGATTTTTTTGTTTTACTTTTAAAATTCATTTAATTATTTATACAATTACATAAATTTATTTAAAAAAGACTTATTAAATATTTTACATAGTTATAAAATAATTAAATTAATAATATGTATTATAAGATATATATTACTTTTATTATATTAATTGTACAATAATTTTTTGTAAATAATTATTATAATATATTTTATATATTATTGCAATTGTTTATGATATTTTATTTATAACTTATTGTACTTCATATTGTAAAACTATTTGTACCTAATTTTTATATAAAATGTCATTTAATATTTATTATATAACATATATTTTTATAATAAAAATTATCTATTAATAATTATATTTATAAAACATAATATAATTTATATAATTAAAGCAATTATTTTACTTTTTAAAATACAAAATAACTATCTAAAGTATCATTTAATATTTAATAAACCTATTTTATGCAAATTTTTGTAATTGTAAAAATAATTAAATGAGTTTAAGAAAATAAAACAAAAAAAAATCATTCGCGTGACTCGAACCTTGGCTGGTCGCGAGATAAACAGGTACTCTACCAACCACGCCATTTCATCTCTAGAGGTAATTAAAATTTAATTGTATAAAAGCTAAGCATGAATTTCGAAGGCTATTTTCTCCGAATTGACTGACCATTCGGCGGAATTACATTTAGGGTTGAATACCCTGTAGGAGTACTACTATTACACAAAGTCTTGTCCCAAATGAATTTCCTTAGTCGTGTTCTCCCTTTGTAAGTGTAGATAGGGAAGTTAGGGGGTGTCAACACGGGCGTCACTCTCCATGATTCACTGTTATGACTTCAATCCTCAACAGTCCTAGATTTATGCTAATTACAAATTTAATTTTGAAAATTACAATTTTGTTTAGGTAAATGGAACACAAATGTAGGTTTGTTGTTTATTAATTTGTTTCATTTTAAGCAAAGTAGGAAGCGCATAATTATCTTAACAAACCGGTCTCAGAATGAATTTGTTCACTTGATAAGTTTCATTTCTTACAAATATTAGAATTATTTCAATTATACCTGTTATAAAATTATTCTGCCTCTCCCTTTTAAAACACTTTTATTAACTCCACCTGTATGTAATGGAATCTTTGAACTCGATTTTTACCTACTTTAAAAAATCAGATTAATTCGAAATTTTGCATACTTGTCAAGGATCGATGGCAATACAATAATCTAATAATTTCATTAAATTGTCCTAATCAGGATTGACGATTTTCCATTTCCAGATATGGCGTCTAAATCCAGATTTGGTGACTAAAAGATCAAGTGACAACCCTACAGCGAAAACGCTCATAGTTATTACAAATACCGCAAACAAAAAAAGTGTTCTTTATATGTGAAAAGGGTATGTATGTGTCGGTAATTTCTTACCATTTTTTAAACAATTGCCCAGATTTTCTGAAAATAGAAATAAGAAAGAGACTCGAGCATGTGAAAAAAAATAATTTTTGCTTTAAACGCGCTTTTTTGTAGAAAGAACTAAAAAATGAAAAATATATTATTGTTTAAAAAACTAAAAAACACGATTTAATAGTTTTTTTTATACCAAACTAAAAAGTAAAAAATAATTCTTAATATAAGAATAAAATGACTAACGTTGTGGTAAGCGCGTGTGGGGTGTTTGGTACTACATTTTTACATTAATTCTTGCATGTCGGCATAGAACTTGTAAAAAATTACAACAGTTGCTGTCGAGCACCCCACGCTTTTACCACAATGACATTAATTTTCTCGTTAGTCGTTTTATTATTATTTTAAGAAATATTAGATAAATTAAATTACTTTAAAAAAAACCTGAAATTGACATAAAAAATTATGATTAATATTTCAACGATACTGTCATCTCTTTTTATGACGAAACGCCAACTCTCGCACAACCTTCGAACAACTACTGGTGATTTACACAAAACAAACCCGCCAGCAAACCAAAATAAAGTCATCCTGATCGATAGAACGTTAATAACAACTTTCTTTCGACCCATTTAAACTTTCTGCAAAAATCCGTAAAAATTCCTTAATACTGCTTTACTACCGTCCATTATAAATCTAGTTTATAGGTCAAGCTCTCTGGAAAAGTTTCCACAGCAGAGATAAAAGAGAAACTATAAAAAAAGCAACCTCTTTTATGAGGGCTCCATGATTGTCGGCGAAAAGACTCTCCCGACTTAGAACCTTCAAGTTTATCAGGAGCATAAATCAAATTCGTGCCGACACCTTGGAAGAAATTCTCCTCTTCAAGAGTCGATGCTGGGAATCAAATTGTATCTCCTCCCTAAACTATAACGAAGTCGGTATACAAGGATGAAGAAGTATTAGAAAGTTGATACATGTGGCGTATAGCTATTTTTTTTCACTCCATATCTTTTGCAGTTTCTTCCCACTTCTTTAAAAGAATAATTATGGTTATCATCTCGTTTCATATATTTTGCCTCGGCATAATTCTGCCACTTTGGCGTACTGCTTGGAAAAAGTCAAAAGGATCTTTTTCTTTCAACCGGCATCAGAGCCTCAGTGAAGGCCGCGGTAGCCTAGTTGTCAAGGTAACGGACTCGTGGCCGGAGTATCATGAGATCGAGACTAGTACCACTGAAGACCCACCGTGTAGAGGAGTCCGATGCATTTTTAAATATATCGAGGCTCAAATGTCCTCCCGTTGGTGTGGTGGGGAAGTTAGGAGAAGGGGCTACCAGCTCAGATGTCGTCCTCGTCACTTGATCATGGTTCAAAATTACGAGGTCTGTCACCAAAAGCCCTTGTGTAGCTGAATAGTGTGACGTTAATATATTCAATCGTTCATTCACTCACTCAGAACTTCAGTGAATACTTTCAACTAGTAACTATAAGCGTATGCTCGTCCTTTAAAATATTATACATTATTGAGGACCATTGCTCTTAGGAGAACAAGTAGTATAGTGGCCATGGTAGCTTAGTGGTCATGGTCACAAACTTGTGTTCGGCGTGTAAAAGTGCCACTGAAGACGCTGTGTAGATGGTCTGATGAACATTAAATTCTGTGAAGACTCAAACAAATCCCGTTGGCTTGGTGGGGAAATTCAAAAAGGGGGTGCCAGCTCAGTCTATTGACCATGGCTCAAAATTACGAGATCCATAACCAAAAGTCCTCTTGTTGTTTTATAGTGAAACGTTAATAAAGAGTCACTCAATCGCATAACTAGTGTAAATAAGCTGCAATATAATTGCTGAGTTAAACTGAATTTGTGGTTAGGAGTTCGAGTCCTGATTTCAACAAAGATAAACATGTGGAATATATAAAATAGAATTTTTGATAAATACATGCTAACTTCGAGGTCCTCAGTGTGGATAGCAAAAAAAATGATGGACTAGCTACCTGGTCATTTGATTTTTTCAAGATTAAGAGCTCGAAAGTGAAAAGCCCGTTAAATAGCTCTAAAGTAGCATTACTTAAACATAATTCAAACAAATTATAAAAATATAGTAGGAGACTAATCAAATAAATATCATTCACATATCATATAAGAAATCTAGATTAAATTTCCCATAAATATTGCAAATATTACAGGAAAACAAAACTACTTTGGAACCATTATACTAAGAATTGAAATTTAAAACGTACATAAAATGCTTTAACTACTTTACTATATAATAAGAGGTATTTTTTTATAAAAGAAAGTAATATTTCCTTTGAAATGTCTTATAATTATCACTGGTCCATCACTGCTGCTGAAGTTCCCATGGAAACCGATTATTGATCATTCATCCAATGAAAACGATTTTTATATTCGACGAATTTCGACACATTCGGGGGTGACAAACATTCATTCCACAATTTTTCAATCTCAAACGATGCAGTCTTCATTAACGGAAAGAATTCGATTCATTCCTTTCTCTGTTATTTAGTGTAGAGTGAAAAAAAAGACATTTAAATGAATCTTTTCTTTATTCGATCTACTGTCTAGATTGGAGGAAGCAATCTATCAGGGACATCTAATTAATTTATTTCTTGATTTTTTTGCCGTGGTGTTAGAATGATTAGTGTACAGTAAATGTCGCTGAGAATTCCAAAATAGAATTTTGTATAAATAATTAATGAGCTGTTTAAAAGTATTCCTATGTAATAATATAATGCCAAAAATTAAGGAAAACGATAAATAATGTGCACTAAAATAAATTAATTAACAACAATCATTTTTATACGTTTGGTATCAGTTATTTCAAATAGTAAAATAATAGTGAATTGTTTTATTAATTACAAGTGATAATTATACTTAGCATGCCTATAAACATTGTTAAATAAACGTTCTCTCTTTATATCCAAGCCTAAATTTAAACGCACGAATGTTCAGAAGACTTCAGTGTCGGATTTAGAGGCGCCAAAATCTTCGGGGTAGCAAAAATTTGAACTCGGTTTTGTATTTTATCAACTGTAAGGTCGAATTTTAATGCTTTTTTCTCGATTTGACAACCTCAAGATATCAATATTAAAAGGGATATCAATATTAGTGTAAGCAGTAAAATTTAAAATATCTAATAAATAGGAACTAAAAAAAATGTTCGTTAAATTTATCTATTTACGTTAGATTTTTCATGAATTTCTCTTAAAAAATCAAAATGTAGTGTTTGTTTGCTCATTATTATAGCACAAAATATTAAATCCCTATATTTAATTATACCTTTGTCTGGTTACTCAAAAACTTTATTATTTTTTTTTAATATCGCATAAAAGTTTCATAGTTTTACATAATGTGAGGCATAATTCATACCTAAATTCAATACTTAAAGAATCCTATATTGCTATTCGAATTATTATTATTAGCTTGCGCCTTGGAAGCCATCAAACCTAAATCCGTCTCTGGAAAACTTTAAGCCCAAAAATCGCTTAAAAAACCTAAAAAGCAAAGCTTAGGATAGTCAGAGAAAAAATCATGCAGAATGCGACGAGGCAACTGAAGGAGATGTCTAAAAATGGATACCAGGAATAAACAGTGGCCCTTCCTCGCACAAGTCGCAAGTAACAAAGGATATGAATGAAAATGCTTAAGGTATCCGACTGCGTTTGGAACCATGATTTTCAAAAGCGCATAAATGGATAATTTTCATGATATGTAGTGTCACTTAGATTAGAATATATGCATAAAATTGTTTTAAGGACATATTGACAAAAAAAATTTATTTAAATATAACATTTTGGCAAAAAATTAATTTAGAATAATCTTTTTTCCAAATGTTCTCCTTTTGTGAAAAGTGGTTCTATTATAATAATATTTTTTCTGTATATAGCTCAGACCTCTCTACGGAGGCTCAACTAGAATTTTTGAATTATATAACTTAGAAGTGGGTTTATATTCATATTTTACGGCAACAGAGGGGAGCAATTTTAAGAAAAAAACGCCAATAATTATTTCAATTGGTGGTAACTCTGAAAATAATGTGAAGTTTTCAAAAATTCTAGTTGAGCTTCTGTAGAGAGGTCTGAGCTATATACAGGCAAAATATTATTATAATAGAACCATTTTTCACAAAAGGAGAACATTTGGAAAAAAGATTACTCTAAGTTAATTTTTTGCCAAAATATTATATTTAAATAAATTTCTTTGTCAAAATGTCCTTAAAACAATTTTATGCATGTATTCTAATCTGAGTGACACTAAATATCATGAAAATTATCCGTTCATGAGCTTTTTTTAAATCACGGTTCCGAACGTAGTCAGATACCTTAATGACTGGTCCAAATAGGCATTTCTTCCCCATCGTCTAGTGCTTACATTTTCGATTCGTAGGTAGTTAGTTCAAATCGTGATGTCCTCAACGTTGCGAAGGTCACCATAAGTCAATCGCTTCAACCAAAGTGGTGATCCGGAATTAGAGTATTGATGGCAACACAGCCAAATCCTACTGGTTGATTAAGCATTTTCGTGGAGAATCTAACAGAGACATTCCCAATAAATCCCGAGTAGTGATTCAAACGGCATCGGCGCAAACGTAAACCTGAGCTTCCATTTCAACAGCAAACTGCTTTCAACGTCAAAGGAAAAACGTTCTAACTTCACTCAAAGCATACTGGGATTGTATGCCAATGGGAGTGATGGCTGAAAAAAACATTCTCTAGATATCGTTCTAAAAGTCCATCAACAGCAAAGACGACTTCCTTCGGGAAGGAGGGGATATGCAGTGACCCACTTCTCTCTTAAAAAGGAAAGCATCTTAACGACTGGCCCGAATAGGAATTCCTTTTCGTCCCAGTCGTTTAACGCGTACACGGAGTAGTTGCAGACCGGCAAGCTGGTAGTTCAGACAAAACTCATGTCAAGGTCAACAGCTTCTGCGGAAAGTATATTGAGCAATATTGTCTCAATGTTGGACACGTTTTGTGGGTTCGAAAGGTATGCCTTTAAATATTGCTGTAAGTACAATAACTTTTTAACACTCCAACTTTTTGATACTTTCTCTTCCACACACATATACATAATCTTATCTATATTAAAATAACACAACAAACAGTATTTGTAAATTTTTTTCTTATTCCTCGTGAAGCAACTTTTTAGATAAAATAAACTTGATCATAAAAAATTCATAATTTTATAATTATAATAAAAGAATATATGGATATTAAATAGTTAATAAACCAAGAAGGGATCCTTTTAATTGAATTTAATTACCTGAAATATGTCATGTATGTAAACATACCACATTCTTATTAAGTAGCATTAATGGAGATAATGCGTGATTACCTAAAAGGAAAAGGCTCTTATAATATTTAATGTCTTCCAACAAAACATGAGCATACTTGATAGCAGAACCGAAATTTAATCTAGTTTAATAGTTTCACTGCATCCTGAAAGTAATATAAATCATCCTTGAAATTTCGTGAGGTACTTAATTTAAGTTAGAGGACCCTGTGGTAGAGGAGGGTTAATTTGAGATCTGCTACTGATGCTGTGTTAAATATCCTTAAATTCTTCGAAGTTGGTACTTTAAGCGTAAAAGTTAGATATTAACTCTTGAAATGCGAACATTTGTTCATAACTCGTAATTTTCTATTAACTGAATAAGCGTGAAATAAAAATTAAAAAAAAAATCCATTTATACGAGTTATGTCTATTCCAGGGCTTTTGAATGTACACTGAGTGAGGACGCAAATGTAATATCTCGACCGCGCAAATTGAAAACAATTGAAATTTGAAAACATAGAGAGGAACAGTATGGAGGGAGCAAAGTTAACCCCTCCCTTCTTGAAACGACGAGCTGAGCTTTAACAATTAATTTCTTGTACTCAGGATATTCCTGGGCTAGAGAATTCATAAACAACGCATCAAAAAGTTCATTTTTCAGACACGGAAAAAGATTTATTTCCTATTTCACATATCGGATGGTAACAAGTAAGAGTTCATTGACGTCACATACTCAAACAACATGAGGGCTATTGGCAACGGACCTCGTAATTTTTAACCTTTAAACCTTCTTCCCGACACCATTGCAGCGTTGCGATAGCTCAGTGGTCAAGGTATCGAATCATGAAAAGCATGTCATGAGTTCGAGCCCAATACCACTAAAGACCTGCAGTGGAGGGCAGCGATGCGCATTAAATCTGTAGAGAGCTGAAACATCCTCCCGTTAGTGTGCTGTGGTAGCTAGGAGAGAGGGTGCCAGCTCAGGTGTTGTCCACGTCACTCGACCATGGTTCAAAACTACGTGGCCCGTCGCCAAAAGTCCTCGTGTAGTTGAACAGTGCGACGTTAATATCCACTCACTCACTCACCCGACACCATTGAAAACTCACCTGTCGGTGTACAACTGTACGAGGCATCACTCTCCATGGCTTCAGCCTGTATCCGCTGTCCCTATCAATGGTCATTAAAGTTATTGATGTTCCGATTACGTCGGGAAGTTGATAAGGTCGCATCAGAGGCTGTCATCACCTCTTGGACGATTATTCTATCCTTGTGGCTTGCCATCGCTACCTTCTTCTCTCTTTATACAGCTTCACCTATTCCTGTCAATATCTTTGAAAGACAGCACTGCATAGCCTCAACTATCGAGTGATCCAGTGATTTGCTCAAAATTCGTTTTTTAAAGTAATTGCACACCTCTCTCTTAAATAGTGACCTACTCATATTATTCGCGCATCCAGTGGCGTAACGTACACCCCCGCAACCCCCACATCGCGGGGGGCAGGGCTCTAGAGGGCCCACAGCCTGACTATCGCCAAGTACCTACCCTTTGTAAAAATCCAACTTGGGGCCCAAAACCTGACTTTTGCAGGGGGGCAAGTGTTATCCGTTACGCCACTGCGCGCATCAGTACGTGAGACATTGGTAAAATCCACGACATTTGCTGAAACCACATTCACATCGTATTCATACCTTAGCATTGGAATGTCTACTTTTTTCGCATACCATTTGGAACTCTTTTGGAATTAGTGGAAGGTCCAGCTAATCATTAACTAGCCATCAAAAGTTAATCATTTGCATTTTCTATAGTTAGATATTTGCAAAATGAATTGTGTCCCATTCGGATAAGTTCTTTTAAGACTTCCATTTTTATATCACAGTGTGTTAATAAAAAACAATATATTTCCTAAGATGCAACTTAGTTTTAGTTATTCATAAGAAAATTCTGCTGTACGTGCAACTAATTTTTGCACGATTTCGAAATAACACGGTACGCGAATTTAAGGTATCCGACTTCGTTCGGAACCGTGATTTTGCAAAAGCGTATAAATGGATAATATTTATGATATTGAGTGTCCTTTAGATTGGAAAATGTATATAAAATTGTTTTAAGAATATTATTAGAGCAAAAAATTATTTAAGCACAATATTTCGACAAAAATGAACACAGAATGATCCATTTTCAAAATATTCTCCTTTTGGGAAAAATGCTTCTATTACCATAATATTTTGCTTGCATGTAGCTCAGACTAATGTACAGAGGTTCAACTAGAATTTTTGAAATATATAACTTAGAAGTGGGTTTATTCATGTTTTACGACAACAGAGGGGAGAAATTTTAAGAAAAAAAACGCTAATAATTATTTCGATTGATTGTAACTCTGAAAATAATGTGAATTTTTCAAAAATCATAGTTGAGCCTCTGCACAGAGGTCAGAGCTATATACAGGCAAAATATTATGAAAATAGAAGCATTATTTATAAAAAGAGAACATTTTGAAAAAAGGTTTTTCTAAATTAATTTTTTGCCAAAATATTGTATTTAAATAATTTTTTTGTCAAAATGTCCTTAAAACAATTTTATACATGTAAATAACCTTAAATATCACGAAAATTATCCATTTATACGCTTTTTTAAAATCACGGTTCTGAACATAGTCGGATACCTTAAGGAGGGTGTCCCTTTCTTCTCTTTTTTTTTTTCTTTGCACGAATCTTAAAATAATCTGAGGATTCATGCCTTTTGGATGTGGACTATATTTGATAGAATTTTTGATAGTTTATGATAATGACGAAGTCGAATGGGAAGTTCAGCTATTAAAATGTGATTTAATTAGCGAGGGCTCGAAATTTGCTTCAAGTATGGAACATTTTGTTACTTACGATCCTGACATAGAGCGTGCATTATAATTCCATCGTAATCATAAGTTTTGCGTAGCAGCACATCAAGAATTATATCAGCAACTTGAGAAACCAAAAATCAGCCGCTAATAACTGATTTTGAAACAATGGGAAAAAATGATGTCGTAATAACGAACGAAATTCTTCATTTTATTCAAAAAGCAACAGTTGCGTTAGGCAAATCTGACACATCTACTGTTGATAGCATTTTTGATTCAGTTCATAATAAGCGTGCACACTTGTTATCATGTAGGGATGAACAGTTGTTAGTTTTATTCCTGTTGTTGTTACTAATGCCACCTGATTGGCAAAGGCCAGATCAAGGCCCACGAAATTCATCATGGCAAAGAGTTATATTCCCATTTTCAGTTTGCCTTTTTATATGTTGCATGTACTTACAGACTGAATTTTCACTGAAAACTAATTTTAATTTTTTTTGTAATAAAAATGAATCGTTTCTGTTTTATAAATATGTAAAATACTTTTATTATAACTTTTTGTGCACGTTTTTAGGATAAAATATTTAGAGGTTTTTCATCTAACATGGTTTTTTAAAAGATGGGGAACGTATCCCCAAGTTTGCCATAAGTCGCATACATTTTTTTACACGATTTTATTGGTAGGTTTTCTAAAAAAACATACCTACTGTATATAAAAAAAAAGATTTGAGCGTATTTTCTGCAATTATAAAATTTCTCACAAAATACTTTTTTTAAGAAAATTGTTCTTAAGTAGAACAAATTATAAATTAAATCCTTCAAGTGTGTATAAGCATGTTTCTTAGAGAGGAAGAAGTAGAGAGTCGTTACAGTCACAAACTCGTGGCTGACGTTGCTTCTGTCCAGCCTTAGGCTCGAGTCTTGGGGATCCTTAAAATCTTCTGCGTAGAAGAGAAGACGATCATTAAATCTACCGAGACTCGAACTCCTCTCGTTTAAGTGATGTTTTTGATAATTAGTTGCTATTTTGAGGCTATTCAAGAACTATTGGCGACGTCTTTCCTTATTCTGAATCTCAGTCAAGAGACACAGACAACACCTGAGCATATACCTCTTAATCCAAACTTCCACTCCACACCCATATGAGAACTGTGAATCTCAACAGATTTAATGTGCATCAGCCGTTCTACACAGTGTGTCTTCAGTATTCGGTGACAAGCTGTTGACTTTGGCAGGTGTGTTTATTTGATCCACCGACCTACCGGTCCGCAGCTACACCGTGCATGCTTTAGACGACTGAGCCGAAAGGAATCCTTATTCGGGCCATTCGTTAAAGGCTTTTATTTATGCCCTTTGTTGTTTGTGACTTGCAGAAGGAAGCGCCGCTGCATATCCCCTTTCTTGAGAAGAAAGTATTTTTTTCTGTTTGACTTTCTGAACAATACTGAAAGATGGTTGTTTTTACCAATTACTGCAATTGTTATACATTTCCAGTAGGTTTGAGTGTCGTTGGGATGTTTTTCCGATCACGTTGCGGGCAATCTTTTGTTGAGATGGCGAGTCTAGTTGACGCGTGCACCGTTGCCGTTTTTAAAATTGTAGTCGTGATTTATTAAGAAGTATTTAGTTAGACTTTGTAGGAAATGAATGCATAATCAACCAGTATCGTTAGGTTGTGCTGCCATCTAGGGCTCAATCTCTGAGTCATAACTCGGCAATAAGCTGTTAGTGACGGAGGGTAGGAAGACTCAGGGTGGCCTTGATTGCTGCTTGGGTGCAAAGTATTTGAACTGGCACCTTCGGGTCAGAAGTGCACGCCTTAGACGGAAGAAATCTCCTTTTCGGGCGTGTCATTATAACTTTTATTTGTTGTTTTCGACTTGCAGAAGCAGTCGTCGCTACAAGTAGAACAGGAATAGAACCCTATTTCACAACGCTGGCCACGAGTTCACGAGCATGACCACTCGGCTGTTGCGGGTCCTTGCTACACCTCGTGTTAGCCCTTGGCGTGACTTAGAAAACTGGATATAGAGGTCAGGCTCAGGTGTCGTTCTCATCATTCGAGCATGGTTCAAAATTACTAGTGTTGATTATAAGGGCGACAGTATGAATAATAAACCTATCGCGAGAAAGTGTTTTAATTCTATGTCATTTTTCAAAAAAATTCACAACACTTCCCAACGTATGTCACATTTTTTAAAAACTCTCAAAGCTTCTAAATGTTAATCGTCATAAGAGGGAGATTGCTTAAGTAATAAAATGGGCAGGCCGTTTTTAATCTCTCTGGTGCCCTAGGCACTTCAATTCCCTTCCCCCTTTATTTCCAGAATATCCCTTCCTTCAGTTCTTACCTTGCCAGTTTTGGTTCTTGAGGGCTTTTTCCTCAACTCTCATACTTTTATCTTTGATTTTGCTCTCTGGACAGTCTTTCCATTATCCACCACCTATGAAACCGCCCTGTCCCGGACTGGCAACCGGCAGCCGTAAAGAAAGGATAGTGGCAGGGTCTGGCCAATCTTGTTCATTTCTTACCTTATGGCATCACGAACCACCCACCCATCTTTTTGTAAATTAGTACAGCAAATTAATGAAATAGTTTACATTTACAGTATAGAGCAGGGGGCGAACCTTTTTGGATCAACGTGCCATTTTTTTCTAAAGAAGTGTGTAATGAGTTATAGACGTGCCGTCTAATAATAAAACTGAATACTAGCAAAATAAAACTCTTTATTTACCACGAAAAAGTACCATTGGCACTGTATAGTTTTAAATGTTTTAGTTACACATGTAATTCAAATTATAAAGTAACATTAGTGTGACTTCTGTTGTTGCAGATGGGAAGACAAATAACTTATAATAGGATTGTAAGATGTTACTTTTTTAAAATGCTTGCTTAATTCGAGTCATCTGCCAAACGGCTTCTAAGAAATTAGTTATTTTTGCTGTGGTTCACTTTTGTTGACAAGAGGATTTATGATTATGATTTTTTTTTCCGAAATGCAGTTTTACAGACGATGTTCTGCATTCCATTATTCCAGAGCATAAAACACACACCGCTTTGTTGCCTTTACTAATAATGCCATGTTTCTCAGTCCACCAAATTTGAAATTCTCTATTACACTTACTATATTCACATTGTTTTTTTGCTGAACTAGAGATGTTAAATTACAGTTAAAAATTTTAAACATAACACAGATAAACTTTAAAATACAGTTGTGTCAGTGAAATTAACTATGCTATTCGTAGACAAACTTTGCATCATAAGCAACTGTAGTCTACGACATAATTAAGACAAGACAATAACAAACGAGTGTGCTTCTCGATCACTCGCGTTTGTTCGTAATACTTTATGATGAACTTTCAAAAATAAAATGCAAACCATTTTGATCACTGACGTGCCAAAAATATTGTGTCGCGTGCCATCAGTGGCACGCGTGCCACTGGTTCGCCATCCCTGGTATAGAGTATATATTATTGTATAAATTGTTTTCAACTTGAAAATCATCATCTTTTTCATCGCTTATCGCTTTACCATCTTTTACTTTGAGACATTCTTGGTTGAGTCACTACTTTAAAAAGGGCTTTGATCATTGTAATAGCTTTAATTAAATCTTTGTAATCCATTTCCATTGTAATATTTTGAGTACTTAGCATCCTCAAACCTTAGGCTTTTCATTTTCCATAGTAGATCTTAAGAGCAGAAATGCTTTTCTCGTGACTCGCTAGGTGGTGATACGTTCGCTGAATTTTTAATTTCTCCCCTTTTTCTTCCTCCAAAAATTTTTTCGCTTCTTCAAAATCTCTTGCTCCCCAGGCACGCGCGTAGTTTGCCTAAGCGGGTGAAAAACCTTAAAACGGAAAAATCAATAGTTTGGTTTATTATTTTAGTTCCAAATTATTTATGAACAAATAATTTGTAGCTAATAAACGCGTTTCTAGATGCATACATCTAGTAAGTCATGCTGAGCTAGTTTAAGAAACTCGTAAGAAAAGTGGTCGGTCGAGTAAATAATTTAAAGTACTGACTTCATCAATTATTCTCGACTGAGATCGCTACGAACGGAAATAAACTGTCCATGAAATCACCTTCTTGAGTTTCGCAGACTCATTTCAAGATTCCATTTTATTCTTAGCTGTTGCGCAAACGATTTTAACTTCGACAAATTACTCTCTAAAGTACCATATTTGCGAGAGAAGTTCATGAGGGAACAGAAAAAGTATCGCCATTTATTTCTTTTTTTACTCACTAAATTTCTTTTAACAGAAATAATGAAATGGGGCTTTTTCAACTGTTAACAAATAGAAATCTTAATAAAATAAAACAATTTTCTCTCTTTAACTTCTTAGTTATTATTTAGAAATGGAACGAGACAGAGTTTGAAATCGAAGATTTAAATTCCTTCAATTCGGTGACTTATTTCTAAGAACCTCTAACTCTCCGGATATTAGAATGCTATTTCGAAATCAAAAATGGATTTGCTGATTTTAAGTTCTCAATCACATTTTTTGAGCGATGCACTTACGCAGACGTACCCTAGGGGTGCTTCGAAATGGAAATTTTGTTCGATTTTCAAAAAGAGATGTGTTCGCTCTGTCGAAATTGCACGGTACGGATTATTGTTTTTTTAAATTTATGCTTCTTTTCTTACAGTAGCAAAAGTTTCTTCGATTTACCTTGAGTCTAGAAGCAGAGGAGAGTTGAGACAATTTGATACTACACACACACACAGTAAATGTTTTTTTATTTCCTTCTCTGTGAAAGGAAACATCGATATTCATTGTAGCATACAAGAGACAACAATTTTGAATCGAAGTTTTTTGAAATAATAATCAATGCATATAAAAGTTTGAAAGAAAGTAAACTTAGGGTTACTTTTATAAATAAAATTTTTATTAGAAAGTTCAAGTGAAACGGAATAAAAGATATTAGAAGATTTGTAAAAAAGAATTCTAAATATATAAAAATTCATTCCATTATACTTCACAAACGCACCCCGCCCCCCTCCCCTTATTTTCTTGGCAATTCATTTTTTTTTTTTTTTTTACCCAAGGGGGAAAAAGCGAACAGAAGTACAGAAAAAAAACTAGATGTTATTTATTTAATGGAATTGGTGAAGCAACACAGATTTTTTATTCTCAAAAATTTATTATTCATCTGTGTGTATTTCGTGTTGACAAAAACAAAACTGCTTTTTATTTAAATTCCAAATTGTATTGAAGATAGTAAAATTTATAATGAATTCAGTAAAGTTTATAGCTAAAATATCCAAGGCGCAGAATATACCTAGAGTATTTGATACGTCTTTTTAAACTAGAAGTTTCATGTAATTCACACATACATAGATACATAAAGATTAATAATTTTAAAAACATAATTTTGAACTATCGCAATCCACATATTTATATTCATTATTGGGAAAGATATGTAATAGCAGCCAAAATTTGTATATATATTCCACAGACGTCTTTTGTTCTTATAATCACTTAACTCAAGATGAATAAGAATAACTCAAAAATATACAAAAGTTAATTACATATTAAGTTCAACCAGCACATCGACTATGCATTGAAATTCTTTTTTCCAAAAGAAAAAAAAAATTATTCGGAATAATTATAAAAGATGCCAACTTAAGCAATATAATTTTAACAACAGACGATTATGTATCAGCAAATAAACTGAATAATCGGATAAATTAGTTACATGAATTAAAGCAGACGATAATAATATGGAAGAGAATTTTCAATCTAAACAAAATATTTATAACTTCTGTATAGTTAAAATATATATATATATAGTCAATTATAATTCAAAATAAAGATAAGAAATTTAAATAGAATAAATGTTGTACAATACGAAAACAATTATCATTATTTTTATCCATAAAATGTTGTCATTTAAGTTATAATATAATTTTAACTAGAGAACACACATATAACTTATTTTTTAACTAAACACGATGCTCAAAAATTGGTAAAATAATAAATATCTTCGGGAAAAAATTTCTTTTTTTTAGTCTAAAAACCAAAAAATTTATTTTCTATTACGATAATTATACTAGTATCATTAAAAAATAAGAATATCTGGAACTTTGGTAATTTTAATTTATATTAGTGAATAAATTATAAATAAAATGATCATTACTGAAGATAGAAATTTAAATTATCATAAAATGCCTCTAATATGTAAACGAACTACATCATTTGTCTTTTAAATTAAGCACCAATAGAAAAAGAACCTTTGAAAAATTTCTTTACTGATCGCTAAAAAATGTCATATCTTCGAAAACTATCTGTTTTTGACACGCTTTCTTGTACGAAAGATTTACTGTAAGGATTTTCCTTTTAAGAATTCAGTTCTTCTCCAAAAGGAAAAAAATGGGGTTTTTTTCCCAATGGGGCTGCATTTTGGCCATTTATGGCCAAGAGAGTCATTTCATGGAGGCATCATCTAATGGCGACCTCAATACCGAGTTTAGATGCTCAAATTTATTTTTAATGCAAGCTCTCGTCGGATGCTAAATATTGCCATGATTTAATTTTGCCGAGAGTACCAAAGCCAAATTGGTACTCAAAGGATCTTTTACGGGCCACATAATCACGTGACTTACGTGCCTACGACTTTCGCATTCAGAAAATCTATGACTCTAGTCGGGGTCGAACCCGCAATCAAAAGCTTACGAATTGGGCAGGCTTCCTCTAAGCCACCGAAGCCAATCTATGAAAAAATGTATTATTATTTATGAAAAATATCATTAACCGATATTTTCTCCTTCGAAAAAGATTGTTTAAGGCAATGCAAATAAAAAAATCATTTAATCGCTAAATAAAACATTCACATGAAATTCAATTATTTTTATATCTAGAATTTATCAATATATCCATCTAGATTTCATCTACTAGTTACTTTTTTCACATTGCTCTTTTTATGCATTATGGTAGTGTATCTCAAAGTTGCAATATTCGCGACCCAATATTCAATCATAATTTTCAACGCCCCCCCATACAATAACAATGTACTGAGAATTCAATTATACTTTAAGGTTAAAGTTACAATACAACTTTAACCTCTTAAGTGCCCCGGCATATATAAACGTCTCGCTAAGCCAAAGCGTTTATTTCCTCCCGACGTATATATACGTCTTTCCGAAGCACGACCTTTTCTGTGCACTGCTATCCGTAAAATTATTCCAAAGACTTTGGAATGCAATAAAAGGACCTTGACAATGTTTGCGAAGGATTTCCTTATTCCGGATTATTTTTGCTTCCTTATTCCTCCCCCAATACATCACACACGCTTGCCTACGTGGAAAACGGTTGGCATTTGGAAGCGAATCGTGGGACTTTTGATCGGCAGTCAAGATTTAATTATAAACCATACAAAAATTATCAAGATAAGTGCTAATTTTTGTTTTAAATTATGTATATTACAAGCCCATGGGTCACTCGTAATTAATAAACTTGTTTTTAACTTAGTATTGTTAAATTAATTATAAAATACATTGTGTAGCACTGATATATTTATAAGAATATTATATCAGTGTAAATGTGTATTTTATTTTTTTTATGTCAGAATGTATTTTGTTTGTTTACTTTCAGTAAGTTAGTAATTTTTTAAAAATAATCTTTTGTTCTCGACTTTTCAATATGCTCGCCCCCCCCTTGTAGAGTTCTCACGCCCCAAAAAGGGGCGCGCCCCACTGTTTGAGATATGCTGTATTATGGCTTTAAAACAAAGATTATGGATAACAGAACAAGAATTCGGATATTTTTCCATTAAAATTCCTCTCTGTGATGGCATTTCCGGATGTATATCAAGGTATATCATGGAAAATACCAATACATAATGGATGACCGATTCTGATAAAAAAAAATACGAATGAGAACTAAATTATGGCTGAGTAGGGTCAAAGAAACTCTACATTGGTTATTCTTCTGAAGCGTCTATGAAATCCCTAAGACATTCTTTTCTGGATAGATCTCATAAGAATTTTGAAGAAGCTTTTCTCTGCTCTCTTCATCACGTGTTTTGAAGTGTCACGCTTGTGTTGAATGGACCACGTGATCTGCGAGAAGATGAGGGACGCGATTTCCTATTTCCTTGAACGTGGACAATCGCATCAATTGGTTTTCAAATTTTTTTAACACCAAAACTTGTTGATATATCTGTTACCTTTTAAGTGTGAAATACCTTATTTCACAGAATAACTAGGTATCTCGTGAAATAACCAGACAAGTTAGTTAAAGTATAAAAAAAATTATTGAATCCTACAATTTAACAAAGAATTCTAGAGAATAAAGATTACTTGATTGTTAAAATATGAAATACGGCACTCGAAAATTTTTTTAACTGGTTTCTGTTGCTTTTAGTCAATTTTGATCCCCAATTTAAAGTGTCGTCATAGCAATCCTTGCTTTAATAAATAATAAAAAGTAAAATAAAGGTATTTCACATAATTTAAATTAGCATTCTCTTACAATTTTGTTTGAAAACGTTTACACAATGTTTTTAGGAAGCAACACAGTTTTTCTTCCCAGCATGTGTATTTTTGTTCATAATATTTCAATGTAGTTATTTCTGCAACAATTTTTTTGTCTTTGTGCTTAACTAATGTTAGCATTATGAGCAATAATAAATTATATTATCTACTTTTCCTTATTTTTTATCATTTGATCATCCGCAATAGGAATAAAATATATTTTTCAAGATATTTTAGTTATTTACACTGTTGTGTGTAAAGAATGCAACACCATGAAGGAATCATCAGAATTAAATGAACTTTGTAGAAAAACCAAGTTTGTAGCAAATATCAAAGTTTCAAAGCCACCGCGCATGCGTGGTATGCGCAGCGTCCTCTGAACTGATGCTGAATGCGTATAAATAGAGGGCTGTAGTGGTACGTTGAAAATAATTCATGATTATTTGTTAGTGGCAAATGCTTAGTGAGACCTAAGTATGCCTCCACGACGAAATAAGGAGACATTACAACAACTTACGGAGCTTGAACAGGGAAGGATTATCGGCCTTCGACAAGGAGGATTTTCACAACGCGCAACAGGAGCTCCTGTGCAGTGGAACTCTTCCATTGTAATGCGATTTTGAAAGCAGTGGACCGACGAGCACCGAACAACTCGAAAAGCTGGCAATGGACGACAGAAGGTGACGTCAGCACGCATCGATCGATACCTGCAACGCATGGCGGTGAATGACAGTACAGCTTCCTTCAAGCAATTGGCAGCACGTTGGTCTACTGCTACAGGTGTATTAATGTCGGCTGCGTCAATTTATCGACGTCTGCTACACCGTGGATTGCGTGCAAGGGTGCCTTTATACAGGATCCCCCTCACGGCAAACCAACGACGGGTGAGTCTGCAATGGGCTCATAAGCACAGAGCTTGCCAAGTTAATTGGCACCAAGTTGTCTTTTCAGATGAATCACGCTTCCATTTGTGGGGCCATGACGGCCACATTAGTGTTAGACGCTATGCCAGTGAACGCTGCCTTCCAGAGTGCGTTATGGAACGACATAGTGGAGTTATGCGATTTCGTATCATGGACGACCCAATTTGTTACGAATTGAGGGTAATCTCAATAGCAACAGGTTCGTCCGTGATGTGCTACAACCCGAAGTCGTTTCCTTCCATCAAGGCATCCTCGGAGCTATCTTTCAGCAATAATGCACTTCCACATGTTGCAAAGACTGTTCGAGACTTCTGTTCAACCCAACACATCCAACTTTTCCCCCGGCCTGCTCATTCGTCGGATATGTCGCCTATTGAACACGAGTGGGATTTGGTTGGTCGGCGTCTCGCTCGTGTTCCGCATCCTGCTGCTTCAAAAGACGGAACTTTTGCTGCGCATACAAGCAATATGGAATTCTTTTCCATAAGCAGACATTCAAAATCTGTTTGACTCCATGCCGCGTCGTATAGCAGCACTTATTGTAGCGCTTGGTGGCTACACCACATACTGATTTCGGACACTTAATATTGTTTTTTTTTTTGCTTTGAAAATTTCGTCATTTATTTGTTCTAATACAAGTCCGTCATTTATTTGTACTAATAAAAGTACAGAATTTAATTCGCATGATTCCTTCATGGTGTTGCATTTTTTTACACAAACAAGTGTTTTTTGATCAATTAATTTATAAAATAACTTTGAAATTGTTTTCATTTTTCACTATTTAATGGTCTATAATTAGTTACTTCATAGAATAACTAGATAAAGTATGAAAATTTTCATCTATTATATACTTTAACTGACTTGTCTAGTTATTTCATGAAAATAACCGAATTATACACTTTAACGGTAACATATCTACTGCGTTAAAAAAGGATACAGCTAGAATCTGGCCTTTTCTATTTCACTTTCATTTTCATAATCAATCATTCAACTCCCCTCGTAGGAAAAATATGGCTTGGTTTTTTATAGTTGGTTGTGTTCGAGGTATTCTGTCGATTGTGATTACGAAGTCGTGGATAGCGTGTCATGAGCTCAAGCCATTAGTGCCTCCGAAGACCAGCCGTGTTTAGGGGCTGATGTTCCTTGAATATGTCGTGGCTAAAAGTCCTCCCCTTGGCGTGACTAATAGTTTGGAGAGGAGAAGCCAGTTGAGATGTCCTCCTTGTCATTTAATGAAGTATCAAAAAATATGTGCAAAGAGAATTTTTGAGTTAGCAACCCAACTAACAGACATTGAGCTGTGACACATTTACATGTGACACGTTTACACACATACAAACTCTGACACATCACAACTACCCGCTACGCAATAGAAAGACAAAAGTCGCACTCGCAACAATTTGTAAATTATAACCATCAAAAGTTCAGTGGTACCCGGACTCGAACCCGTGACATTCCGGTCACGAGTTCATAAGAGTGTCAAAACTCTTCGGTTATAAACTTTTCAGGAATATCCTTTGGCAGACAATTGTGGACACGGTAGCCAAGTGGTAAAGATAACGGACTCGAGGCTGGCGTGTCGTGAGTTCGAGCCTAGCATCGTTGAAGACCCGCCGTGTAGGGAAGCGAAGCACTTAAAATCTGTCGAGAGTTCAAACGTCCTTCCGTAGGTGAGGTGGTTAGGAGAGGGGTGCTCAGGTGTCTTCCACGTTACTCGACCATGGTTCAAGAGGTCCGTCTCAATAAGCCCGCAAGAAGCTGAACAGTGCGATGGTAATATTTACTCATTCATTCATTGTCAGACAATCATCTGCAAAATTGATTATACCAATTGAAAAAAATGTAATCTAGAAGGTTTAATATTTTCCAAAAAGCCGAAAACAATTTTTTAAAAATCAAACTAGGTATATATCAACAAAACCCTGAACAAATGTCTTCATTAACTGAAAACACGAGTCCAAAATATATGAACGTTATTTAGAAGACGAAACGAGAATTCATTTAATCCTATAATCACAAAAGCTCGTGTTAATTTATCATTTTAAACAACGCTAGTTTGGTGGGAGCTTGTAAGTATCATTTCCAAGATGGTTTTAATCTTAAAGGCGTCTAAGCCTTCAATGGCTTTAAAGTCAATCTCATGTAATTAATTACTGTAACATGTTATCATAAAGTTACCACACAGTTATCTAGAAGTATGTACACTTTGAAACTCATTTCTAAGCAAAAGTTTATAATACAACTAAAATTGATTATAAATACAATTAAATATGAAAGTAAATGTTTATCACATGAAATATTCGATGTAAACATGTTTCTTTTGTTGAGTAGACATTCGTTATGAACTGGTTATGCCCGGGTTTTTTTTGGAGTATTAAACTTACAGACTTGAAATTCAGCAAACATGCTTCATTTGTTGATTCGAGATATATATGGACTGGTGTAACTGAAATGGATTGTAAAAGAACAAGAAGGCGCATAGATAAAAAAATTCCGTCTCTTTTGTTGAGTAGAGATCCATTAGGAATGAATTTTACGAGAAACGACTCCAAAGGTTGGATTGTCAGAGTTAAAAGGACGTATAGATAAAAATACGTTTCTGAAAAAGAAAAGACGTCAAAAAGAAGACTTCTATATGTTTATGGCACGGAAATCATTACAGTGCCGTAAAAGGCAAAGCCACTTTTTAATAACTCTTGTCATTTTTTTATTCCTTATCGCACAAGAGACGATGTATTTGTGAAAAGAAATATGTCAAAAACTTTTTGAGTGAACTATGCAAAACATTGCTTGGCGGCTCAGACTTAGATACTGAGAGAAAAAAAATTTAATGGGTAATTGGTTTTACTTAATTTTTTTTCTTTCTCTCTTTTATGCTTTCGAACGTCAGGGAAAAAATACTTTTATCAAACTCATGAAAGATGAGGAGAAGAGATGCTGATAAATATTGAAAAGTTCCTTAATTTTTTTAAAAAATATGTAGAAGGTAGCTAGAAAAAAATGTAGTCAAACTTCGTTAAAAATAGTCTGTTTGTAAAAAATGGCACATTTTTCTGTCGAAGGAAAATGTAAAACTTGTTTCTATTTGCTGCTCATTAGAGGTTTAAACAGAAGTTGTTGTAGATTCTTTTAACAAATTTTAAACTAGTTAAGTTTTGAATTTCATTAGCTAAGCGTAGGCGGTGTTTGAAACGAATTTTTTAAAATCTCTATCCTATACGAATATATCTTTATTTATCTATCTCTCTATATAGAAGAAAAGCGTATTGTTCACTCATCACAAGATCTCCAGAACTATAATGCTTGAAATATCGCGCTTGAAATCTGGCAGGCATATTCCTTTTGTTGGGTACGGATGCGGTAAGGAAGAGTTTTAGAACATCGACTCCCAGAGAGGATTTCCGGGTACGTTATAGACAAAAAAATCCCATTTTTGATTCATTAGACTTTAAGAATTTAAATCTGGCAAACATATTTATTTTATTAAGTAGAGATACACTAAAAATGGTGTTTGATGAAATCGACAATAAGGGAGGAGGGGCTACAAGGTCGTAAAAGGTAAATAGACTTTAGTTTTAGAATTTGATGATCTGCCTGTCCTTTTAAAATCAATAGGCGAGGGCCTTAAGAAAGTTTTTCAATATAATCGGAAACTTAATATTAAAGCTTAAATATGGTTCAATGATGTAATAATAACTTAAAAACAATATTTCATACAATTCATGAAATAACCTGCGAAGCTTGTGAATAACTACAATAAAAATAAAATAGTCTACAATAAAAATAAAATACTATGATCTCTCCTTTTATACCTGTCCCCTCCCCCAATTACAATACGATGTTATTTGTTTACTAGTTCAAAAAATTTTTTATATTTGCTATTTATTAAATTTAGGTAAAATTATCAAATAAAACACTCAGCAAAAAATATATTTAATTGTATTCCTTTTTGTTACTTTCAAGTTATTTTGAATCACATTCATTCTTGTGTATTGAGACATCTTATTTACGTTGGAATTCATTTGTTTTCAATATGGTTTTTCGAGATCTATACAATGATTAATTGGCAACCCTTCTTTGAACCCTGCTCAAAATAATGATTCATGAGCTCCCATTTCATTACTTAAGCATCCACACTGTGCTATGTGAAATATTTGAGGGCATTTGAATTATAGTGATTTTTTTTTATTTCCATTAATGACTACGTTCGGAACTGTGATTTTAAAAAGGCTCATAAATGGATAATTTTCATGATATTTAGTGTCACTCAGGTTAGAATACATGTGTAAAATTGTTTTAAGGAGATTTTGACAAAAAAATTATTTAAATACAATATTTCGGCCAAAAATTAACTTAGAACAACATTTTTTCAAAATGTTGTCCTTTTCTGAAAAATGCTTCTATTATAATAATATTTTTCCTGTATATAGCTTAGACCTCTGCACAGAGGCTCAACTAGAATTTTTGAAAAAAATTCACATTATTTTCAGAGTTACAATCAATTGAAATAATTATTAGCGTTTTTTTCTTAAAATTTCTCCCCTCTGTTGTCGTAAAACATGAATATAAACCCACTTCTAAGTTATATAATTCAAAAATTCTAGTTGAGTCTCTGTACAGAGGTCTGAGCTATATACAGGCAAAATGTTTTTTTTTATAATAGAAGCATTTTTCACAAAAGGAGAATATTTTGAAAATGGTTCATTCTATGTTCTTTTTTTGTCAAAATATTGTACTTAAATAATTTTTTATTGTAATACTATTCTTAAAACAATTTTATGCACATTTTCTAATCTGTGACACTAAATATCATAAATATTATCCATTTATACGCTTTTGCTAAATCACGGTTCCAAACATAGTCGGATACCTTAAAGGTGAGAAAAGCAAGCTTCAAACAAATTCAAACGAACGAGTTATTTGTGGTCGCTAAGTGGCTGTTCTGTCTCTAGCCTTTGTTTTTCACAGGGGTCTATAACCACCCCCAAAGTTTAATTACGACTTGAAGGAAGCCCACCTCTTCGGGGACCCGGGTAACTTCTTTTACATTTTCATGCATTGTCATCCACTTCTGAGCTATGGTCCAAATTTCAAGTATCTAGCTCTTTGGGAGGTTAATGTAAAATCCACCCGGAAAACAAGAAAGCGAGTTGTAACGTCGCTTCTCCAAACATCAACATCTAGTCGGTTTCTTTGTGGACCCGACACCCACACGTGCATCTTGCACCTGCAACGCAACCCCTTTTTGACCCCCGAGGAATCTAGCTCGTCGACCGGAAGATGAGGGGAGAGATGCTTTGAACTTGCATGGGAGCGGTAACCAACGAATCCTCCTCTCACAAAATATTGGACTCTAACAATCTATAATTAAATTTAATAACTTTAATGTATAATTTAGTAAATAATTTTCAATAGTTGTGACGTAAATAAATTCCATATTTTAATTAACCAAGAATACGCTACCGTTATTCTTTCATACGTTACAGAGTTAATAAAAACGTGTTAAAATAGCCCATAGACAAAAGCCTTAGGACTTTTAGAAAAAAATTCCATAGATTATATTTTGATAAAAATTAAATTTTCAGATCCATTATCAAAATAATTGTAAGACACACAAGGGTTGAGTCTATTTAAATTATAAAAAATCACCCAAGATGGAGTTTGTGAACAAAATTCAACAGTCGTTATTTCCGTATTTCTCTTCTTTGATTATGGTAAGTAATGAATGTGAAATATAGTAAAAATCGTTTACCTTAAAACTGAGGGTACTGATATATTTTTTCCGTGTTAAAGGATATTGCAATATATATGTGTGTGTGTGTGTGCGTGCGTGCGTGCATTCAACAAAATATTAAGTTTATTAGGGTACATTTTATTTACACAGATATGTTTATGTACAAGTAATTAATAAAATTTAATAAAACAAAACATTCACAATGAAATTTATACAAAATTTAGTAACACCAAAATCTTAACATTTTTCTATTTTTTTCTGTTTTTGATCTACATCCTTAAAAAGCTCCATCTTCATTTTAAGTGAAAAAGCTATGAAGTTTGCTTCCCCTGAGTCCTTTGCCACTGTGCTCGTAAAATAACGCTTCTAAAATAGAACAAAAAGAACGCGAGCCCAAATGATTGATTTTTGCTCATACTGCGATGTAGTCACCACCGAATTCTTAAAGTCAACTGATGAGATGTTTTCGAGTGGCGTTTGTAGAAACGGAGGGTGAAACTTGCTTAGATAAACAAAACTGGCTCATGTCACAGGCTATTCGGGGAGGGGGGTATTTCAAAGCCAAGTTGGTTTCCTTTCTTTGAAGCACGTGAAACCATCTACCTTTCATTTCACATTTCTCTTTAATCTCGCCTGCCCGGCTGGTGTTTTCCGCATTTTGTTCGTTCCCAAAAGGGAGATCTTTTCGCGTTGCGATTTTCGTTCTGTGTTGTGAGAAAAAATGCATGAAAATTCTTAGTAGTCCGTTGTGTTGTTTCGTGCTAACCGATATTTCGTCTTAAGATTTCCGATATTCCATCTTTTTTTTAATTTTGTAAAAATTTCAAATTGTGTGATAAATAAAGTAATGTATTTTTATAAATTATTAGTGCTCAATAGTTAATTCTAAATAATTTTACATTTTCAGAAAAAAAATATTAACCATTTACGAACTTTTTGTGTTTTTTGAAAAAAGTGCGCGCAAGCATTAAAAATACACATTTAAAAATTAAAATGGCTTAGAAAAATATCAAAGAAAAGGAACACAAAAAATATTATTTTTTTCACTGAAGAAGGGAGGAGAAATGTCAAAATGTAAGAAGCATCATTTAAATGCAAATGCAGCATTAGGTAATGATCTTCAAGTTAAAACGTTCCTTAAAAAATAAAAACTTATCTTTCAAAAAAAATTACTTTTAAATTTGTTCAAAATGGAATAATAGATCACAATTATCAAAAAAAAATTCTTTTGCTTAAAAAAATGGCTCAACATTTTTATTAAAAAAAGCTTACATGGAAAAAAAATTTAATTCATGGGGAAGAAACCATAAAAAAACTTAAAGAATATTTTCTAAACAAGCTTTCAATCTCAAATGTTAAATTTTTGTAATTATAATAATTGGTTAAGAAAATTAAAATGTATTTCAAACAGTGTTAAAAAAATTAATTATTTTTACGATGGAGTTTTCGTAGAGATTTTAATTATAAAAAATTAACCAAGGTAGTTAGTTCCCTCTGTCTTTATTCAATCTAAAAAATAAAAAAAAATCAGATTAACAGAAAAAAACTATTTCTATTACACCAGTTACATTAAAAAAAATTCTTAGCAAAAAAAAAAGAAAGAAACTGTGCTAGTGCATCTATACTAATTACAAAACATATGCTGAAAATAATTTTTTAAATGTATTACATTTATAGTGTATACATAGTCATCTAATAGTTAACCTGTAATTCATAGCTTTTAAGAAGACTTGGTACCCTAAAAATCACAAACCTATCGTTTTTTTTTTATTTTCATTTAATCTTATTCTTTGCATTATTATCTTTCGATTGATATATCACTTGTGCATGTCGGAAAGTTAGAAGTTGACTAAAACTTCATTTGAAAACAAATTAGGCAATTCAGCCACACCCCCTTTTAGAAAAAAGCTAAAAAATGCGTTATGATAAAAAAATCTATTTTATAAATAGAAATAATAACTATAAAAAAGAATGTGTAGTATTAAAAGCAGAATATTTCCGAGGCAATACAATAATGTAATTTTTCTTCCTTGTGAAATGTGTGCATGTAAAGTTTTTAAATTAAAAGGCATTTTATATTAATAATTTTATAATTTCAGTTCTTATTCCTGATATATTTTCATACAAATGTAATACTTTAATATTATAAGAAGAAAAACAGCTAAAATTTCTGTCGTGACAGAAAAAAAATTTTTTAAAGTTTTTCTTGAGTTTTCTTGTGCAATTAGTACTCTCTAAAAGTTGATCATTTATAAAAATATGTGGGTTGAAAACATGTGAAAATGCAATTATTTTAAAGAAAAACGTATAAGTAATATCTTAAAGTGGTATTTTTAAGTTTAATTAAGCTTATAATAATTATTTTTCAGAATTATAAACTTTAAAGTGGTTTTTCTCAGTTTGTGTTTTTCGAAACCTTAGTGCATTCAAAAATGCTACTCCTTCGACAATTATTTACCAATCACTTCAATTTTTTTTTCCTGCGTGTTAAAAATAAAGCATGTAATAAAATTAGGAATCCGTTTTGCTATAAACTGAATACTTTTTTAAAAAAAATAAAATGTTAGACATGTTGGCTTTTTCGTTGATTTTTAGCCTGTATATCAACATTTTATTTTTTTTCCCGAAAACGAATGAAGTTATTCTAAAATCGATCCCTAAAGTTGTTAAGAACATCCATAAGAATATTATAAAAAAAATTCAGGTCAAAAAATTAATTTTTACAAAAGGAGTAGGATTTTAAAATTTTCCCAATTTTCTTCAAAAAATTTAAATTTTTAAAATTGTGTGAATAATATATGAAAATTTTCATCTGGTAACATTTTCTTGTATAGAAACATTGTATAAAATGTTAAAATATAATTTTTAAATACGTAAATAAAGAAGTTTGCTCAAAGGGTGCCAAGTCTCCTTAAATAGGATTTAATAATTACTTTCTCCTCAAAACACAGTTAAAAATAAAACTACGATGAAAATAACTTCAACGATAAGGAATGTTTTAAAGAAACGAAAATAACAAATCAATAATATGTTCCGATTAATTTAATAGGTAATTTATTCTGTAAAATAAAAAACATTTAAAGTAATTTGAAATTCACAGCTAAATGTGTTTTTTCTTCTTCAGTACTTATGGTGGAAATCATTAATATAAACATTAAACACATGTTACTTATTTATTTTGTCGAATGTATTATATATGAAAGATATTCTTTAATTATTTTACCAGATTTTCTGTTTATATGCTTTGCAATTTTATTGTGCATTTTTTATTCGATTTTATACTTCCTTATATACTCCGATCTAAATTTCAGCAAGAAGTATCTTTTAGAATCAACACATGTTTGGAGAGAAATTCCTGCAGTACTACTTCATATAATACAATAATACTCCAGTTTATAATAGTTAAACATACATCTGTAACTGTACATTATGTTATTACTGGGTTAAGACTTAAAGTAATAAATAAAATCTCGGAGTGAAATAATACATTTAATAGCAAAAAAAAAAAAAAAAGATCACAGTTACAAAGGATGGATACTTAGACGAAACAGGATAATTAAAAGTAAACATTTAGAGGAACAAATTAAAGCCAATTAACTTAAATATAATCCAGTATAGGACAGTGAGGTGAGGGGCATCATTCATTGGAATCTAAGTTCTCTCTGAGGGTAAAAGCAGTGTATTGCAAGTTCACGTTTCTGTTACAAAATCTGTCCATAACGGGGCGGCATCTACATTCCAGTTTTTGAAGTAAAAGCGTGCGTTGCACCTCTAAAGATTTTTGCTATTAATAGTCTCATTGAAACAAAATATGTAATTAAGTAATAAATAACTAATTTTTCAGATACATAGACTTTCAAGAGCCCAAAGAAATTTCATTTTGAAACACACATTTCGATTCTAACAAATTATTAGCATTTTATATTGACTTAACAGCACATTTATCGAGTCAATATTTTAAAGCCTCTTCAACAACTCAAGGTCAATCCAGAAATGAGTTTTCTAAACAAGGGGTATCGGATTTTTGCCCCACAAAAAACTCCGCAAAAATAATTGTTCTTCCAAAATAAAAATATTCCTAATAGATGAATTTGCCGCCATTCTCTTCTCTTTGTCCTTACTCAATCCTAAGGGAAACACCTAAAAAAAATAGATAAATTACACCTTGACCCACTTAGCAGACGAGGAGAACCGTTTATATTTAGCTGGGATAACTCGATGAAATGTTTACACATTCACATAGTTTTTCTCCTCATTACTGAAGAAACCCTATTAATAATGGAATAAATATTAGATAAAGAGACTCCTGCCTTTCCATCTGGTAAATACAATATCCTTATATTCGTATACTCACGTTGTGTTTTCGATGGATTGAATAAGCACATATAAAAGTTAGTAGAAGTCGAAGATATTTATATAGCACTCGAAGTCCACGTTGGTAAGAACAAAATACTGCAATAAATCAAAGCCATTACTCGTCATTTATGCATAAAGATGTTCCATAAATTATAGAAGAGTGCTTTATTTTTATAAATAATCTAAATTCCGTATAAATATTCTAGAGTATTCAAAGTTATATAAATGTTATTTTCAAGCTTTAAAGAGATAAAAATGTAAGTGAGGGCAACTATTACTGCTCTCTTATTCAGCCTTCTTTTTAACACGTTTCTATGAGTTTCACTTGTATGTAACGGAATATTTGAACTCGATTTTTATCCACTGTAAAAGGTCAGGTTAATTCGAAATTTTGCACGCTTGTCAAAGACCGAAGACAATACAATAATTTCATAATTTTGTTCCATTGTCTTGATCAGGATAATTAGGATACGATTTTAGATTTGGCGACTAATTCCGTATACCACTTCCAGATTTGGCGACTTATTGCATAAACCATTTTCAGATTTGTCGACTAATTCCATACGCCATTTCCAGCTTTGGAGACTAATTCCAAATTTAGCGACTAAAAGATTAAGATGCAATCCTAAAACCGCGAATGGGCTTGTGGCTAATACAAATAAAAGAAAAAAAGTGTTCTTTATGAGAGAAAGGGTTAGGGTGGATACTTCAGCAATTTCTTACCATAATAAAAATCTAGTTTTTCTGAAAATGGAAATAAAAAAAGACTCGTGCATGTGAAAAAAAAATTATGTTCTAACTGCTAAATATTTTTTATTTTTATAAAGCAATAGGTTTAGAAGTGATGATACGAATTAACATTATAGCAATACGTTTTAAAGGTGATAATACGATTGACATACTTTTATCAGTTAGACCTATATCTATAGAGACGGAAACTTTGAAATATAACGATATGGGACTCATCCGAGACGGAGAGAATAAATACCGTTCAGATCAGTTAATTAATATCCATTGAAAAGCAAGATTAGTTCTAGCACCCACGTAATTCCGGCTCCAAAAAGCAAACTCAAGGATAAATTCAACAAAGAATAAATGTAGTCTTAAAAATTAAAAAAGCAGGCTTTTATTGCAGATTGAATTACACTCATGTCCATAAATTAAGGATAATGAAGTTCAGGCAAAGAAAGAGACAGAAGCAAAACAAATTCGACTTATTTGTAAAGTCTATTTATTAAACAAAAGGTAAAGAGCAAAACAGATGCTATATGTTTGACATAATTAATAAAAATTGCGATTTTTACTCCCTGGAGCAAATTTCTAAAAAGAACCTAATTACAAAAAAATAGTATAACATAGTTAGTATAATGATTAATACGGAGTATGTCTCCCGGACGATGCAATACAGGCCTTACAACGCCTAGGCATGTTGAGTATCAAATTATCAATCTGATCTTGGGCAATATTACACCACTCATCAAGCAATGCCCTCCGAAGTTCCGGTAGACAGGTGGGAGGGGGTTGACGGGCTACAATTCGTCGGCCAAGCATATCCCACACATGCTCTATTGGATTCAAGCCCGGTGAGTATGCTGGCCAATCCATACGGGTGATATCCTCCGATTGAAGGCATTCGTCTACAATGTTTGCACGGTGAGGACGGGCGTTGTCATTCATAAACAGAAATTCAGCACCCATGGCGCCACGAAACAAACGTACATGTTGTTCCAGAATGACATCCCGATAGATGTGGCCTGTCATCGTTACACTCTGAACATGCAGGTCAGTTCTGGAACCAAGAATAATTCCTCCCCAAACGCGAGCCATCCTGCACCACCGTAACGGTGTCGTTCAATGGTGTTCTCTTGGTGATAACGGGTACCTGGCGCTCTCCATATTAAAGTCCGGCGAGAATCAGACTGCAAATTAAACTTGGACTCTTCAGAGAGAGAAAACATCACACAAGACCACTGTTGTCGTGTCCACAATGCATGCTCTCTACTCCAGGTTAATCGAAGGCGACAGTGAGTTGCGGTAAGTGGAACACATCTCACAAGTCTACGAGCATATAAACCAATGTGCCCTAAGCATCTGTACACGGTCTGTCTCGAAACTGTCGTACCGGTAGCTGAAGAGAGCTGACGAGACAGGTCTGATGCTGTGTTCCGTCTGTTTCTTTTGGCAGTAACTGCCAAATATACCGGTCCTCATTCGGTGTTGTAACTCGGGGGTGACCTGTGCTGTAACATCTACTCACATTACCATCATCTTGGAATCGTTGCAAAAGCCTGGAGATGACACTCTGGGCGATTCCAAGTTCCTCGGATACTTCCAGCTGGGTATGTCCACGTTGCAGTCGTCCAATAATTCTTCCACGTAAGAAATCATCCAAATGCTTCCTTTGTGCCATAACTATGCGGTTATTGCACTGAAAGGCTTTTAAAGTTGAAGAATTTTACTTCTTTGCCACCATTTCTTATATACCCCTCTCTTACACTCTCGTCATTGTGACGTACTATCCGCGCCATCTGGTGGTTTCCTGTAATTTGTATATTCTTCTTCAAGATGCGTGTGATAAATTCTACAGGTGAAATTTTTGTTTTAAAGTTCAATTTCTCTGTGATTCTGAATTATCCTTAATTTATGGACATGAGTGTATACGTTCCGTGTTTAGGTTAAACAAACAAGTGTTTAATCTAAAAACGGAAACAAAATCGAATGCTTTTTTTTCTCTGTTTATGTTATTTTAAACAAAACTGCCCCTTCTTCTAATACCTCATTACTCTACAAAGGAATAACAAATGGTCTGTGTAGGACTCAATCGGCAGTGACTATCTACCTATTTAAATAAATATAAGGGAAAAACAGAGCTTTTTCAAATCAACACAGAATCTTTCTGGAACTTTACTAAGGGTGACTGGACGTCCTTCCAGAAATCCGTTGAAAACTGTACTAAGGCAGAACATTTGACCGAGTATATAGATGCTAATCCCCTTAAATTCAAAGAAATAACACTAAATAATACCAGGATGTATATTTCTGGGGGTAACATAAAACTCTGTGTGCCATTCTTCATTCATAAGCATTCATTTTTGGAACCTCTTTTAATGAAGAGAAAGCTCCTATTGCATAAATTTATAGATAGCGATAACAATCATAGCGCTAGAGCTGAGCTAAGTAAAATAAAGACAAACATCAAGATCGCTTGCGCTCAACTAAGTCAAACTAACCGGAGAGAGCTATACAGTAAGCTTGATACTAGAGTGCCGGATTGTATAAGCTCTGTGGCAAATCATCAAAAGCATACATAGAGAATAGCCACAATCTGAGACTACTTGCAACTCTTTAAGGTATCCGACAACGTTGTGATGTACCTCCCCTTGGAAGTACATCCCTCGAAGCATCAGCGTGAGCTAGAGGTGTAGGGTGAACGAAAGAACTAGGATCAAACATTATCTTAATATGACTTTATTAAGATATTCAACTTAAACTTTGAACAAATATAATATTAATAATTAATGAGAGAATCTACGATGACGCAATACACAACACACAATATAATTCAGACCAATCTCAATAATCGAACCGCCTAATCTTCAAATATACTAATAAGAAATCAATCCTACCTTATATATATATATATATATATATTATTCTGTAATAAACTTGTCTTTATCTACAATGGTATGTAGCTTGACGTTTAACTTCTAATCGATCACCAATATGTTTATCCACGACACGTAGAATTTAAATCTTGAACGACGAACTTCAACTGTCCCAACGCACGTCAATTGTCTAACATTCCTTTACATTGCCCTTACATTGCCATCACGCTTACTCTAAGATCCTATATTTATCCTATATTATTTGCATCTCTTCACTTCTCGTTTCTTGGATTTGGTTGGAAAAGAGTTGCCATTAATTCTGGCCCAAAGAACCCAAAGGACTTGTTAAATAAAAGACGCTTAAGACGTCACAACGTTCGGAACCGTGATTTTAAAAAAGCGCATAAAAGGATAATTTTCATGACATTTAGTGTCACTTAGATTATAATATATGTATAAAATTGTTTTAAGGACATTATGACAAAAAAAATGATTTAAATACAATATTTTGGCAAAAACTTAACTTAGAATAACTTTTTTTCAAAATGTTTTCCTTTTATAAAAAATGTATCTAAAATAATAATATTTTGATTATATAAAGTAATGACTTCTCCAGAGAGTCTGAACTAGAATTTCTGAAAAATTCACATTATTTTCAGATTTACACCAATTAAAATAATTATCAGCGTTTTTTCCTTAAAAATTCTCCCCTCTGTTGTAGTAAAATATGGATAAACCCACTTCTAAGTTACATATTTCAAAAATTCTAGTTCAGCCTCTGTTCAGATGTCTGAGCTATATACCGGCAAAATATTATTATAATAGAAGCATTTTTTTCATAAAAGGAGAATGTTTTGAAAATAGATCACTCTATGTTCATTTTTTATCAAAATATTGTACTTAAATAATTTTTATTTCAATAACATACTCTTAAAACAATGTTATATACGTTTTCGAATCTAAGTAACACTAATTATCATAAATATTATCCATTTATACGCTTTTGCAAAATCACAGTTCCGAACGTAGTCGGATACTTTAAGAACTCTGCTGGCCAACTCTCCCCAGATGATAAGACTACAGCCAATTTCCGTTTTATCAAGAAACTAGCAGAGATTGAACTTCTCGTATTAAGACAAAACTATTAAGAAAAAGACAAAAATATAGTCAATGGTTACCGCTGTACCTATCTTGGTTCAACCTAATTTACGCGGTGGTATTCTTCTCATGAATTACTCTCAGCTCTGGCCTTCTTAAATCTGACCAGATCTCCCAGCCAAGTTGCTAAAATGCAGCCCAATTGGGAAAAAACACTCAAATGAAAGATCTAAACTTAATTTAATATGGCGTATTCCACTTATGTACCAATGATACTCAGGAACATCCCCTGGCTCTATGCTGGAAATCAAATATGACCGTGGCTCCCAGACTTGAAACGACCACTTGAAATGTCTTTCCTATGATAGTGACAGAAAAGTCCAACCCACTTGTAAAAAATGCTGTGACCATCCAGCGCATCGGATTTTTTAAGGGGGACTTAACATCCGATCCCCTTATTATTATAGATTTTTTTTGGCGGTCGTCAACCTTCTGCAGCCGATCTGGCATATGTCAGATTTTTCGAAGACAAGAAACAACAAAGGAAAAAGACAAACAGTAATAATAAAATCAGTTTTCCTTGACACTAATTGAAAGTGAGTTTTTTAAGTTAAACAAAGACGCGAATTTGAAATATATTTTTAAGGATTAACTGAACTGAATAAAAAGTAACTGACAATAGTTCTAAAAAACTTCAAGAAAAAGAAATACGCTATCTTCTATCTAATGAATCATTCTATTTATAAACCGTAATTCAAAATAAAATTTAATGAAACTCTAGGAAAACAAAACGTTTTCTTTAATCCCATAGGGGAATTAAAAGATCTTAGACACAACTGATGCCACTAGCATTCAGGAAACTAATACCTGTCTTCGAATGGCATTTCTCGGGCAAATGAAAACATGTTTTTCTTGTGGCTGCTTTGAAAAGCAATAAGTTGATCTCCTGATTCATAAGTAAGTCTTCTTCTGGACTTTTTTTGGAAAAGGAGACTTTTAAAGAAATTAAATTCCATCCAAAACTCTTGAAATAACTCCGCTGAAAGGCACTTCGACGAAATAGTTGACAAAACAAACAATATAAAGAAAATTTTATATTACTTCGAGAAAAAGTATCGGCGCTTTTTGACTTAAGGCAATTTTATTTATTTATTGGCAGAAAAAATTTTTCGGTCTGGAATAAGAGCAATATTTGGATTTATTAATATACAAGAAAGGATGCTCTTTTTGGCTTCATGAACTTCCCAAACGTGATGAAGCTTTACTAAGAAAATTCTTTTTTTTCTTTCAAAACTCCATAAATCTTATTTGACAAACCTTCATTCATTAAAAATTTCATTTCAAATTTCATATTTTTGAGTATTTATTTTTTGAGTGCTTTATTTTGAATACTTATTTAAGAGAACAGGGACATCATATACTTTCAAATAATCGATTTTTCAATTTTAGTTAAAAAAATAGTGCTTATTTTTCTGAATCTAAAAATGTATAATACTTATATGTTTGTTGATAAAATAGCCCTAAAATATGAAAAATAAAAATGTAAATAAATGGCCACGCTCCTTTTGACACGCCCCTTTGAACTTTAAATATGTAGTTTCCCCTGTGTTTTATCTATATTAACTTTTGATTGTTTCTTTCGTTTGAATGTTAACCCCGCTACTTTTTAGCCACGCTTGTGCGTGAGCTATTGTTCCAAGCTGTGTGACAAAATTTCTTACTTTAAATTTCGGTTTATGGCAATGTTTTGAACCGAGTTCGTCTATTCCGAAGTTTCTTGTGGCATACAACTACTTAATTTTACATTAATTTTCGTAAGAAATATTTATTTTTACTTATAATTATTAATATTCATAAGATTTTAAAAGTATCTTAACTTTTTTTAAACGAGTAATTATGCCAAGAATAAAAAAATTTGGCAGAAGGAAGTATAGTAGCAATCAACATAAAAGTCTAAATCGACTGAAGAATTGCTTTTGAATTCCGTGGAAAGTGCTTCTAGAGAAAAATTAAAATACCGGATTTACTAAAAGAACAAGATTCTCAAAATGTAAACATAATCGTTGAACTGGATTTATTATCTTCCCTTATGAAAATCTCTTATGTTGTAAATATTGCTGTTCTTCAGAGAAAATTGAGCTGAGAGAAGATTTAAAAAGTCGTAGAGGTTTAGCTGTGAGTTTGGAAATAATTTGTCACAACTATAGAGAATCGACGAGCACAATGTCATCAAAAATATCAAATAAATGTTATGATGTTAACCTAAGATTGACATATGGAATGAGAGCTATTGGGAAAAGGTGGAGCTGCTGCTCGAATATTTTGTGGGCTCATGAATTTGCCTCCACCACCTGCAAAGTTTGAACGCCATAATTCTTTGTTTTTAAATGTTTTAAAAACAATTAGTGAAGACTCCACGAATGCAGCTGTTCACGAAGCAGTCATAGCGAATGATAATAATTCAAATATAGCTGTGGCTGTGGATGGCACATGGCATAAAAGTGGCTATTCTTCATTGAATGGAGTTGTATGTGCTACGTCTGTTGAGAACGGAAAGGTTATCGACTTTGAAGCTCTCACAAAATATTGTTCTTCATGTAAGGGTAAAAACCATGTGAAAATTGTGCTAAAAATTACGAAGGGTTCAGTGGGTGAATGGAATGTCGGGGGTATTAAGTATATTTCAGCGATCTGAAACATCACGAAAAGCATGTTATACACAGTATCTTGGTGATGGGGACTCAAAAGGATTTCTTACTATAAAAGAACCAAAAAGTATATGGCGACACAGAACATGAAAAATTAGAATGTGTTGGCCATGTGCAAAAGCGTATGGGCACAAGGCTGAGAAACATTCTAAAAATGAGCAAAGGCATTAAGCTATCAGATGGGAAAAATATTTCGGGACGTGGACGGCTAACGCTTAAAGAAGTGGACTCAATCCAACATTATTATGGGCTAGCAATCCGTAAAAATTTGTCATATGTGGAGGACATGAAAAAGAGCCATATGGGCTATTTATTTTCATAAACTAAGTACTGAGGATAATCCTCAACACGCTTTGTGTCCTCTTGGTGAGGATAGCTGGTGCGGTTATAACCGTAGCATTGTTACGGGGAATTTTATATTCACAAGCATTCTTTACCTGAGTCAATTTTATTGAAAGTGAAAAAGTGTTTCGGGATCTCACAGAGAAGGACTTATTGAAAAAGTGCCTTCATGGAAGAACACAAAATCCCAATGAAAGTTTTAACAAATGTATTTGGGAGCGAATTCCTAAAACAGTTTTTGTTGGCATTGAAACTTTGAAATTTGGAGTTATGGATGCTGTAATTTGTTTAACGATGGATATGTAAGTAGGATAAAAGTCTTTGAAGCTCTGGGCATTAAACCAGGATACAACATGGAACGTGCCTTACTTATAATTGATAACAAACGAATTTTTTGAGGCTGAACGTATAGTAAATAAAGTGTCATTGAAGCCAGAAATAAAAGGTCTTTAAAAAGGAAAATGGATAAAAAGAATTTAGATGAAGAAAATGAATACCAAGCAGGAAATATTAATCAAATCTATAATGTAAGGAGAAATTTTTTTGTTAAGTTTTATTATATTTTTTTCTCGAATGTTTAATATTTTTAAATTTAGGTACACTTTAAAAACTATTGTAGCATATTGTTTGAAACCTTTTATATATCTAAACAGGATACATGTGCATACAGTGAACAAAATATCTTTTAGTATGTGTCTAATTTTTTGAAAATTGATTTTATATGTAAAAAAGAAAATTAAGATTTTCATAATTTTAAGGTTTTATGATTATTTTTAAGAAATTATGCAATTAATTAGTTAAAAACAGATTCATTATGTTTAATATGTTACTTTATATATATATGTAAATTTTTTTGTATATTCAAAGAATATTTTCGTAAGAAATGGTACCTATACATGAAAATATGTATTACAAGATCTCGAAAATTATGTTCATGTTAACTAAAACAAAGGGAAAAAAACATATGAATTTAAAATTACTTTTGTAACTCTAGAAAATGGTTAAGGATTATTATTAGTCATATAAAAATAGGCAAGGAAATACTAATTAAGTGTATAATATGTGAAAATATTGTTTTTTTTAGTTTTTTCACTTTTTCTCAAAAGCATATTTTTTTGCATTTAGGTACATTTTTAAAAAAACTATTGCACTATATGATTCCTGATTTTTTATACTTCTATACAAGATGCCTATGCATATAGTGAACCTAATTTTTTTCTATTAAAATAGTGCCTAATTTTTTAAAAATTGTTTTATGCATAAAAAAAGCAGAAAAATAAAAAAATTCAAATTTCAAAGTTTCATAATTTTTTTAAAGAAACTATACTAAAATTTTACTAAAAAAAAGGGTTTCACTGTATTTTATGTATTGTTTTATATATGTGTAAAAAATATTTTGCATAAAAAAAGGATACTTTTTTAAAAAATGGTACCTAAACATAAGTATATATTACGAGTTCTCAAAAATTATGTATTACTTAAATTAAGTAGTAAAAAAAACTTTTGGAGTAAAAAGTTATTTTTGTAGCTCTACAAAATAATTAAATTATCTTTATTATAGACATAAAAAATCTAAGCTCTGTTGGAAATTTTAAATGATATATGTCTCATAAACAAAGGGTCTTAATTTGGGCATTTTACTCTTTCGAGCATGTCCTGGTTCCCTTAAGGAATAAGCCCGTTGTAGCCTAATGGTTATGGTCACGAAGTGGCCGGCATCTCATGAGTTCGAGTCATTGTACTACTGAAGATCCGTTAATACGCGTCAACGGTGCTCAAAATTCTCCCATCCGTATGATGTGGAAGTTAGGAGGATGGGGTGCCAGCTCAGATCTCGTGACTTGAACACAGTTCAAAATTATGAGGTCCGTCACCAATAACTCTCGAATTATTTTAAAAAGTGCGACATTATTAAACACTCATTCACCTTATTTTTGAGAACTTACTGCTTTATTTTGAATACTTATTTATTAATGCTCTATTTTGAATACTTATTTATTAATATTTTATTTTGAATACTTTTTAATGAATGCTTTATTGTAAATACTTATTTATTGAGAACTTTAGTTTGAATACTTATTTTACTGAATGCTTTATTTTGAATACTTGAATTTGAATATTTAAGTTTGGAATACCTTCAATTGAGAGAGAGAACATTTATGTTTTGAATATTTTTAATTACTTTAATTTAAATACTTTATTTTTTTTGAATTCTTTATTTTGAATGTATATTTGTGTCCACGTAAATAAAACACAAACGCGCGCGCGATAATCAATAAAATCGCAAACCGTGATCATTTGATGAAGTTGACTTTTTGAGAAATTAACTGATCAACTCCATTTTATTTACTACTTATCTCAAGCTTTCCCTTGGCACGAAGCTGCAGATTTCGCATGGTCACGCTCACGAATTTTCGGCGGGATTCAACAAAGGAATCATTTCCTGTTTGGGAACTAGTGACGTATCAACGGTTATGGAATTTCACATGAGAAAGTATCCGAGATCGGAC